>JAQGAW010000677.1:0-25604 GCA_034698025.1 Phthiracarus crinitus
CCTTACGGTAGATTCTTGATGTGACATGTCCGCCATCTTGCATGTCACGTATTATGAAAGTAGTATTTAATGAGTGAAAATCCGCGCCATTAACCAATTTTCCAGACATTTCCATATTACGTGATAATCCAAATTCATCCGTCATTCTGTGAATTCCGATAACATTTATCGATCCTTTGAACATATCCGATAAGATTTTCTTCATTTTAATTGAATTATGATCCAACGTTAGTAACGATAAATTTTAATTGACGATCGCAGCTAAAACCTGCTTTGTGTAAAGTATTATTATATTTAAAGCTGTTATCTATTAACAGCATAGCATCACTCTGTCGTTTCATGACAATATGTAAACCATCCGACAATTTGTTGCAAGAGTAGAGGATGTTGTTCTTATCATAGGTATTGAAACACTTACATAAACAATCAATCAGTTGACGTTCATACAAACCTAAGTCGAAGCCGTAAAACACTGAGTTAAGAGCAATTTCACTGCAACAAAGTTTCTTTTTAGCCATAATAAGTTTAAGTCGCAGATAATTAGAGTGCTGTTTGTTATTAATAAAACAGCTAAAAAGCATATGCAATAGAAAGTGATCAAAAATATCTCATGAAAAGATGTGCGAACACTGATCGAGAATTGCAAACATCAATGAAATTTATGTAACTTATTATTATTGATAGAGAAGTGGAATAATCACATCTATCAGATTCGATTAATAATAGGTTTTGACATAAATTAGAGGTGAAAACCATTAGAGTAACAATTAGTACGATGTAATATAAAACAATTAATTTATAAAGTTGTATAAATATAACATTATTGTATACGCTTAAAAATATGATATAAAAGATAATGAGTAAACTAAATAAAATGGTAAATAAAAATAGGTATTATTGAAACTAAAATGAACTTTAAAATTTAAAAATAAAATTTAAATAAAATTTCAAGAATAAAGTAAAATCATAGCTGATATTTTCGATGATATCATCCAAGAGTAAAAACACGCACACAACAAAATATTCGATGATAAACACTTTTAGTCACAATTATCAAAATTGATAAGCCAACTAATAAATATAATATGTAAATAAATAATTATAAAACATATTATAATAAAAATTAGCGAAATAATATCCATGAATCGTACCAAAAAATATTCAAGGTTTCATTAAGGTTTCATTAAGAATTTTATTATAATTTGAAAATACATATATTTATGTATTTGAAAGATAATGATAAGATTAATGATTCACAATACTCTTCAATAATAATAATGCAATAATCAGCGTTACGATAATAATAATAATAATGACAATAAAAAATTAAGAAAATATAAGGTTCAAAAAGTTTAAACTTTCTAAAAAAAATCACATAAAATAATCTGTTGTATAATATATTCCACAGGAGAAGGCGATATAGAATACGTGTTCTTTACATAATTACAGAAAACGAATTCTATTCCGCCATTTCTGTAGAAATAAAAAGGTTGTCAATCAAAAATTTTGATGATTTATGAAATATATCTATTTATTGATTATTTTTTTAATCGTTTATCATTTATTTTTTATTTGAAAAATCAAATATAGTAAACTGATTTTCCTTTTATTCGCTAAAATATTAATGTGATTTAGTTAGAGGTAATAATAATAACAAAAATAAAATGTAAATAGTCAAGATTTCAATGCAAGGTTAGAATTCATTATATTATAGAAATCAAACCATACATCGATTTCCTGTAATACTAAAAAGGTAATAAAAATTAAACATAAATGTTTAAATGATACGTATAATTTTGACAGTATTGTGAAGTTTATGTTTAATTTGAAATGTTTGTATTTGTGGTGATAATAACATCTCTGATGAGTGTGATAACGCGAATACCATTATTAGGGATGAAGTAGTAATCAATGATTTGTCCATTATTGTTGAAAATCAAGACTTTTGATAGTTCTGAGCCAGTATAACGTGTCATAATACGAAATCTTGTAATTTCATTTCTTGGAAGATTAAAGTTGTTCTGTCTCTAATTCGTTGACATAATTATTGAAAATTTTTCTAATACTATGATGTATTGATAAGAATTTATTATTAGTAGGAATATTTAAAATATCGATTGCAAATTTATAAAGTATTTCATCTAAATATATAATATTATTATTCTTTGCATAATCAACACTTCCACACCACCACAGTAATATTGATAAATTTATAATATTATCAATACTATTGTTAGTGAAATTAAAACTAGAGTAAGATATAGAAATATTATATTTACTTTCGATTAAAGTTTTAAAATTTTTTAAGATTTTACAATCAAAAAGATAATGTTGAACTGTATCCAGTGTTTCACATAGAGTGCATTCAGGATTGAAGTCTTCCTCTTTATATATCCTAATTTTTTCTAAATTAGTTAAGAAAGCTTTTAAAAGTATTCTGTAAGGTAATTCAGAGTTTAGAAGCGTAAGCAATATTTTATTTATAACCTTAGTTTTAAAACAACGTTCTGGTAATAATAAACTAAATATCTTTAATGTTCAATTTTTTCAAAAACACTTTTTCAAGAATTTGTACATTAATGTCACTAAGTTGTTCTAGTAAAATATTATTTCCAGTACCTTTAATAGTATTTACTAAAGAGTTTATATCATTAAAAGCATTATTATATATTATGTTAAAATCATTTTTTAAACTACAATCACAGAACACTAAGTCATTAATATTTTTTAAATATATTGAATGTAATATAAGCTTAGGAGTTATAACGTTTAGATAGCTTCTGTTTAATGTTTTCCCATAATTATTTATCATAAACCAAACTTGTCTTTTCCATAAAAAGGACGACATAGCACTACACAAATAATCTATTAATTTATTGCTAATGGTAGGCCAAAATAACAGGTAGTAGTTAAGTTTAGAGCTGACTAAAGAGTTAAGGATATTAATTTTATCCTTTGTCATTATATATAAAAGGTTCCGAATTGAAAAAATTTGTTTGCAAATACTAATTATAATTCCCTTAAGGTTATCTATTATACCAAATCTATTAAATTTATAACCTAAAATTTTAATATTTTCAGTAATATTAAATGTGTAATTATTTACATATACTTTCGAAAATGATTGGTTAGAAATATTTTTTAAACATAAAATTTCTGTTTTATCTTTGTTGAATGTTAAACCTGATATTTTAGAATATGAATTCCATTTATCTAGAAATTCTGATAAAGTACTTTCTTCGTTGTAAAATAATAACATATCGTCAAAATAACTTAATAAATCAAAATTTTTATTATTCATTTTCTTATTAATGTGATTTAAAAAAAATATCCAAACAAATTAGAAATATAAGTACACTGGAATTGCAACCTTGCTTAATACCTCTTTTAACGTTGATTATATTAGAGTTTGAGTAATTATTTATATATATACTAATCTTAGTATTAAAGATACCACTGCTAAACCATCTTAAAAATTTATTTGGAAGGTTAATAGATCTTAAAACTGTTTATAAAAATTCATGGAAGAGATTGTCATATGCTTCCGAAATATCCGTTTTAAAGATAAAATTATATTTATTAAGATTAATATTCGCATAGGCTTTGTATAAGAGACGATTTGGATATAAAGAATTTTGAAATGCAAATTGATTATCAGATAAGTATTTATTATACATATCGTAAAATCTATTATTTAATATTTTCATAAAGATTTTATAAAAAATATGAGTTACATAAATAGGAAGAACTCTAGTCTTATCACTTTTTGGAATTAAGAATATTTCAGCTTTATTAATAAATTTTGGTAAAACATTATCAAAAAAGAATTTTATAATTTTACAAAAAAATTCATTATATGTGTTCCAAAAATACTTAATACATCTTAAGCTAATATTATCTTTCCCTTTATAATCTGGTTTTTTCAATAAAGATATACATATTGAGATTTCATCATTAGTGATGTTTAATTTAATTGATCGTTTTCAAGAAATGTTTAATTTTGATGAATTATTATTAATAAAGTATTTTTCATAGTCTGACAAAATCTTTAATTTCTTATAGAATTTATTTTTCAATGAAATATAATGTAATGAATGATCAATAGGTGCGGGTTTAAGCTTTCTACAATATTTTAAGTATTTATAACTGTCGATAATATTTAATGGTCTACTCTTATTATTACTAAATTTATTGTTTGAACAATCAATAATATTATTATTATAACAGATTACAAAATAGTACCAGTTATCCAGTATATGGATATTTGGGTCATAATGCCAATTATTAATCATATTATTTAGTAATTATTATTAAATACAGATTTATCATATTTAGCGATCTAGGTTTATTTTTAGTGACCCCTAAGTGAATGGTAAAAGTCGTATGATCGGAAATAAACCGGTTGCTTATAAATAATTTAATTTTTAATTTAAATGAATTACTTACTATTATATGATCTATTTTTGAAGCTAGTGGTTGTCCAAAATAACTAAAGTTATATTTACCGTTTGCTGGATAGAGTTCTTTCAAACTTAATTTATTCATAAAATTAGTGAATAGAGATGAACGAATATTTTCTTGTTTTGTTAGGATTGTTTGTCTGTGCCAACAATCTAGAGGTAAATTAAAATCTAATATTAAAAAATCAGTTTTAGAAAATTTTTTGTTAATAGTTAATGCATTAATGATAAAATCATTGATAGATATGTTTAATCTATCATGGAAATAAACATGACAAAAAATAAAGTTATAATTATCGATACGAGATTTAAATATCAAATACTGATTCTTATTAACAATAATTTTCATATTTAATTCAATTCTAATAAATGTTGCCATCATTAGGTCACTATTTGTATACATATGATGACTTTCGATTAAAATTTTTCTGTTATATCTAAATTCTTGTATACATATGATATCATAATTCTCTAATAAATTTAATAAAATATTAATATTATTATAGTTTATTTGTTTTACATTTTGACAAAAGATTTTAACCATCTTTAAAGAAATAAATAAATCCTCAATGTATAAAATAAAAATGATATAAATTAATAACAAATTAATTATAAATAATTTATAATTTTAATTATAATTATGAACAAATAATTAAATATAAAACAAAAATATAAGCAATAGATTTAAAAATAATGATATACTTTGAGGTTCCATCTTAAATAGTTTTTAAAATGTTTAAACAAAGAAAGGGGAGTCAAGAAATTTGATATTTATTACATGCTCTATTTAATAGCCTATGCTCGAAGAGTGAAGTTTGTATTGGGTTCAAATTAAGTTAGACACTATAAGTTTTTCCATAGAAGGCAAAACGTGACATATTTTGTTTGGTCAGATAAATGAAAAGTTTTCTAATAATAAAAAAAATTTTTATGTAATGAAATATTTAAGTAAATAAAATGGAAGATAATCATATTTTCCTTAAGAAGTATGACATAGAAGGAAAATATCTATCTCCTAGAGTGATGCTGGAAAGGTCTATAATTGCTGATAAAGCCGTTGAAGTTATAAATTGACCGAAATATGAAAGAAGTTACTTAATAAAAAGTCAAAAATTAGGGGTGAAAGTCATATGCGATATTAGTGACTATAGGTCTGTATTAAAAAAATTTCTAAATAATTAATGAACAGCAATTAACGATAATCAAATAATAATCAATAAATTAATAGTCAGAGTATGTCTGACTCTGAATCTGATGTCCAATTTATTGGAGTTGAAGTTTATAAAGAATATACTAATGAAATAAGGGTTACGAAACCACCAAAATATCGGATACCAAGATTCACTGGTAAAATTAACGATTTAAGTGAGAAAATAAAAAGACTAAGAAATCACTCCAAATTATTAAGTATAACAGCTGAAGAGGTATACGACGAAGTGAAAGTAAATATCAAAGAACACGAGTATAAAGAAGAGTAAGTGATTCTATACATACAGGAAAAGGTTATATTAATATTGAAATCATATGCAGATCAACATAACGTAAAACTACTTAATAAGTATTTTAATATTATTTTTGATAATAATTTATCAGAAGATTTTATAAATAATTTATTAGATATATTTAGAACAAATGTAAAGATAAAAAAAACTAATTACAGATCTATCAAATCCTTTATCAAACAGATTCATAGATATGTCGATAAGCATAATATTAGAGTTACAATAGTTAATGCAGAGTATTTAATTTGTAATAAATAAATATAGCTATTAATTATAACAAAGTCTTGAATAATGATTATAATAATAAACTTACAGTTTGATGTGTTGTATCTAAAAATACGTAAATTTATAATTGTGAAGAAACTTCAAAACTTTATATATTCGTAAAATTGTAAAATGTTTACATTAATGAGTCAAATATAATATAATGACATAAAAAACAATTTATTTTTTTAAAACTAATTAATTCTAAAGAACTATCAGTAAAAGAATATATATTCAAGGGATGTTTATAAAAAAGACTCATTAATCAAAAATTGAAATAAATAAATGTTAAAACTGAAGGATTTTAGAGGCATATGATACTAATGATATCAAACAGATCAATATAATATTTCATATAATAATATAATATTTCATATATGATAAGTTGTTTTTTGGAATAGATTATAAATTATATATAATATAACGAAATGTAATTTATATTAATAATAAATTTGATATTATTTTTTAGAAACGTAATGATGTAAATAAATACCAAATTCAAATTTTTGTTATGAAAATGGTTTATGTAGTATATTATAAGTTTTGAATTATAATTGTTTTTACACTACAAATATAATTATTATACTGATTATACGTATCATATGAAACAAAGGGAAGAAAAAATAAGTTAAATTAAGGATAAATAATGATGCAAATAAAAGGACAACCAATCCAATCAGAAAATGCTTCGCTAGTAAATCACCAATATATATATATATACAATCACCAATGTATACACATATATACATATATCATTGGATATTACTTTATTTTATAAATCGAAATAAAAAAATTATATTTTTTAATGAATTTAGGTTTATTATGAATATATTGAACAAAATCAACATTCTATTGACTATAAATAAAAACAAATGTCATCTATAATATGTCAAATTATAATACTGTTTATAGAATCTTAATATCAATAAAATATTAATAATATAACACTAATTTAGGTTTGAGTTGTAAAATTATATAAATACAAGTATAAATTATTAAAATTCACAAAATATGCAATGAATTAAATTTTGTATTTAAATTTATATATAATTCTTTAGGTATAATATTAATTCAAATAAAAAGGATGAGACTAATAAAAGGTTGAAAATGTTATTTATTTTAAGTCAAGTAATTATTGTCATTATAATATAATAAAACTGAATCTTCTTATTAGTATAAATAAATAATTATTTCGATTAAATGAAATATATGACAACTACTAACAAGTAGTTATGATTAGTCATATAATATACAATATATATATTAATAAGTATTGCGCTAATGAACATAAAAAATACCATATTAATGACAATTAAGACCCAATTATGTGATTTTTCACAAAAATAATGCAATTATCAGTGTATATATTTAAAGTAAACAATTAAAGGTAATCATCATTTCGTAAGTAAAACAGTAAAATCATCAAATTATATATTAATCATACTCAGTATCTTATAAACAGCTCTCAACTTATTACAAATTGTATCCGTCATAAACTTGACAAACTGTTTATCCAACCAAACATGAATTAATTCGCAGATATGCATAATATTAATTAATCTATTCTGATTTACCCCTTCATTATTAATGACTGCAAGAATATTGATTGAATCTATTTTTTTGAGGCCTATCATACTACCAATTATTAATATATCATTCTTCTTGAAAAGGCATGCATGATCTGGGATCCAATCAATTGATTCAAATTTAGTCTTATTAACATATGTGTTCTTAATTATATTAGCATATAAATTATTGATGTCATAATCATGGAATTTTAGTTTTCCGTCGTTGCCTTTGAACTGTAAAGTATTTGTCCAAATCGATTCCATATTATTCAGACCAGAACCAAATTTGATGTTAGAATTAATTGGTTTATTAAGATTTAAATTGATTGTTTGACTTAAATTTCTTCTGTTTGATTTTAGTTGAAGACCATTTGTTTTTATTAGTTTATCGTTTTCCGACAGTTTGATCCTTTTATTAACAATAGAAGTTCTATTAGAGACAAATTGCGGTGTAATGTTGTTTACAATTCCAGGTTCTATTATTCTGTTTCCATCATTGACATCTAACATAAAATTATTATTTCCAACATTAATTTTATATTTAGGACAGTTGTCCTTTTTGTGACCAACTGCTCCGCAATTATGACAACTACATGTTCGTACAATTTTAACCGTAACATCGCGATTGTATTGTTTGTCATTCATAGTGAATGAAGTGTTTATTGAATCGAAGTCCATATTATTTAATAATTTAGCTTTGATTTAAAAATTCCTTGAATACAAACCATAATTGTCTTTTAAACTTTTAGCGCTGACTAAATGAATTTTGTCCAAAAATCATTCCTTAAATAAGTTTTCAATATCTTTTACCGACACATTAATTGGTACATTTGTGGCGATCAAATCTTGAGGTTTGTTCTTTGTATAATGAGGTTTATATGTAAGATTATTAAAACCGATACCATTACTGATAAGATTGAAAGCATCAAATGGATGGTTAAGTAATATAAAGATGCCATCAATTTGTCTTTGAAAACTGTATATAATTTTTGCGATGTCATTACATTTTAAAGATTTACATATTGAGTCAAATATCTCGCTATCACTTAATGGAATATTAGAATCAAAGTAAATTGAAATTTTATCAAAATTATCATCCATTCCATCAGCCATTTTAATAATAATTAGATTTATAATTATAATTATAAACTGAAACAATATGTTATAAGTATATGCAAGCAAAACGTAATAATAAATTTGAATATATACGACAAAGTAACGACAAATTTAATAACTGCTATGAAACTATTGCATATTATAATGAAATTCCTATAATATAAACATAGTTATGACGCAAACTCCCAAACAATCCTAATCAACGATACACTGACATGACATTAATAAGCAATATGTATATAAAGTATTATAAAACCATTCAAAGGATTACCAAAAAATACTCACAATAACAGCATTATCTCTTGAAACGAATATATTGACTGACAAAACAAATCATTAATAACTGATTTAATAGCTTTATCAAAGCATCAGTCATTTACTAAATTGAGTCCAAATATAAATTAATTAAAAATTAAAATAAAATAAAATAATTCACTCCAAATAATCAAAAACTGAGATAAATTATCTCAATATAACATTTTAAGAGAAAAAAGATTATAAATAAACACAAAATTATATGTAAACACGTTTATATAATGAACACAAAAACATATGTATACACTTATATATAATTAGAAATGTGGTTATAATTATTAATTTTATTTAAATTATTTAAATTAATAATCTAATAATATAATAATTCAATAAATTATCGGCCGGTGCGAATGAGCTTTGTTCCATATTTAATTCTTATTAATTAATAAAATGGTAAAATTGTCAATTTTAGCATAAATAATAAATTTTATTTTCATTTTTGCTCATATTTTTTCAAATTATATTTCATTTAAAGTATCTTAAAGATTTATTTACTAATTATGTTTTTAATTTATTAAAATTAGTGCAATTATATACTTTATAATTTATTTTTATAATTAAATATAAATTTTTTTCGAACGATTTTTGGTATTTTTGTGAACGATTAATGAACAATTTTAACCTTTTTTTTGAACGATTTGGCATTGAATACTTTATATCCCTATTACGGTAATGAACTAAACTGTTCTTCAGAACGGGTTGAAACAATATCTTTTATTTATATTTGGATAAAAAAACTTTTGGATAATATGAAAAAAAATCTTTATGTATTATATATCTGCAAACTCATATAATATTTATTATTTTAATAAGCTTTTACTTATTTTTATGCTACACTGACTAACTTTGTCAAAGAAAGTTTGTATGAAATTTTATGTTTGGATTTGAAATAATGCACACATTTTTTGTTTTTATTTGTTTTAACATTTTTGTATAAAACACATCGGAAACAACATTTATTTAAAAATTATGTTATTTTTATGGTTTTATAGATATGCAACGACGTATGTTCGTATGTGAGAGGGTCTAAATGAGTGAAGGAGAACGAGATAATGACTAAACCAATTTTTATTCTTTAAACAGAGATAATGACTCCGAAATAATTGAACCCCTTTTCATAGGTTTTTCAGTTTGAGTTTTGTATTACAATTTTTTTGATTACAATGAAAATAATTTGACTCAAATCGGCTTTAAATTTAATCAATACTTAATTTACAATTCAATGATTTTTAATTACAAAAAAAAGCTCATTTAAAAGTCTAATTTTTGATGAAACTTAACATTTGGACATAAAATTTGAAAGGATTATACTTTAAGTTTACCATTTAGTTTTCCCTCATTGAAATAAATTTACATTCGAATTGTTTTAACTCTATTTTATTTTATTCTTTTGTTTATTTTACTGAATGAACGCTTTAGTTTGATTAAAAATAAAAAACACCCGCATTATACGAAACTTTGAATAAATTATTAAATGAGTTTGTAATTTAAAAAAAAAATTTAGTGATTATAATTTCACAATAGGATAGTGAAAATAATTTTACATACTTTATATCTTCGAATGAAATGAAAACAAGTTTTCGTAAAAATTTGAAACCTTGTCGTTTTATATTTTTCTATCAATTTAAATCAGAAACTTTTTACGAGCGCAGAATAATTTTATAATTTAAAAATATTCAACAACAGATCCAATCAGTCATCCAAAATCATTGAATATGTCGTTAATGGAAAAATGACACTTGTATGAAATATTTACGGGAAAAAATGTTATTGGCTTAATAATTAGGGATTAAGATAAGTGAATGAATAAAATTGTAAACTCTATAATAAGATCTAAAAAACAGAATAGTAAAATTTAATGAAACCAATCGAATGTTAATTATAAAGTTGTATCATATTAAACGAATTTTTAAATTTTCTATTTATTGACAAACTTCCCTAATATACTTTTAAATATGTAACTAAAATACTATCACCGCTAATGTGACTCAGCTTATAGTCACGTAACCTTTGACTCCCATTTATTATTGACATAAAATTTTATTTAATCCGATATAGTTTACAAATTTAAACAAGATTCTTTAAATATAAAGAATCTGTAAATCCTTTAATAAATATAAAGAAAACATCCCTTTATAAACATAAAGAGTGTGACGTACGGATGGACAGACATACTATGTCAAATTCATATATCTGCTTCTGCAATGTCAGATAAAAATATCTTTTATTACTTTTGTTTATACTTATAATGCAAATATACAGTATTCAATATTATGAGAAAAACAGTTAAAATTTATTTGACAAGTGTCTGGAAACACATACCGTATATCCCAAAATGAAAAGCTCAAAGTTTTCAATAATGTTGGTAACTTTTTGCAAACTTTACCGTTTTGGGTAATTAAAAATATAAACTGAAACCTCAAAACAATCAACAAATCAACAAACAGAGGTTTAAATCAATAAACAGAGATTTTCTAATGTACAGATTTAAAACTTAAACCGAAACCGCTGATTATAATTATTTGGCGGTTTAAACAGCTTTTAAAACGAATCGACATCAAATTGAGCTAAAATAGTATTATTAATTTTATTGACAATCATTAAGTGTATTTCAGTTTGTGAGATTCAATCACATTATCTACTAATTAATACTAACTTAAACTTACAGAAATTTTCCAAACACTCAAACATTTGTTGCTTAAGTTCAAACACTCAAAAAAACTTGAACTTTTGTTTTTGGAATAAAGTAAAAATTTGTCAGTCAATAGAAACCCCTTTGAGCATTGAAAACTCTTTACTTTGTTAATAATTGAGGAAAGATGTCAAAACAAGTTTAACAAAAGAGGAGTAAGTTATCGATTTAATATTATAACTACGAATTTATTGACGAAGTGTGACACATATCTTGGTTTTCACTTCCTGTTCATTCATTCGTCTGATAATATGTGCCAAAATAATTCAGAAAAAGAATAATTTTGACCATAAAAAATGTTAAAATATGATATGTGATTAAAATCCAAATAATTGAGTGCACAGCGCGAGTCTGAGTCTATTATTTGTTTTTGGTTTCCTTATTTGAATCCAAAAAAATTCATTTATTTGATGAATTCAACATATTCTGCCGACACATCCATAAAGCGAAATAGAATGAAAGAAATTCTTAGTAACGTTAACACCGCTGGGAATAATAATATTCTTCTACTAAAATCTAACAGCAGTTGAGAAAACTTTTCGCCCACAGTCTATCTTAACAAAAATTGAACGCATATGAGTGCGATGAGTGCTCCACACACTTATGTAAATAAGTTTTATTTCTCCAAATAAATAAATATTAATATTTGCTAAAATAAGCGAAGTGTGCTATAACTGTATAACAGTATCACATATAAAAATATAGACATATTACTTTGTTTTGCCTTTTTATTCAATATTTCGCTTTCTTTATTTTATTTACATTTCCAATATTTTCCTTTTATCTTTATTTTAAATCTTTTTTATCTGAAGTTGATTAAAGTGAATTCCGTGTGAATACATTATTTTAATAAAACCAACTTAAGCATTAAAACAGTTTAATATTATTGGACCGTATTTTAAGGCAATCGCTACTAAACTATCGATGAGTTTTCTTTTGTCAGTAATACTGTATACTTAATATTGAGTTTTGAGCAAACGTATGCTTAGTCACGAAAAGTCATAAGGTTTTACCTACTCTTTATGTTGTAATTTATTCACTGAATTGTTTTGTTCAATTAATTCTCGTATAAATGTTTATAACATTTACCATTTAAAAACTAAATATATCTTATTTATAAGTAACTAAATATATCTTATTTATAAGTAACTAAATATAATATTTATAACAGGAAGATATAGAATTTTTATAAATATTTATACCCATTTACAGTGGTGGAGAATTAATTAAATATGTATAAATATAAAACAAAATACTTATTAATCCGAATCTTCGATAGTTATACTCAAGGGGTAAAATATTGTTTGATCAAAGAATGTCAAAGAAATTTATTATTCTCAAAGAATTATTCTTTGAGAAAAATAGGGAATTTTCTTAAATTTTCTCAAAGAATTTCAAATAATTTCAAATAAATTTTTTTTATTCATTAACTTGTTATAGTTAGCATTTTAAGTGTTTTTCATCAAAATAGGATTTACCACTCACTGCTAGTTTTTATGTATACTTTTCTTAAATGAATCACATATTTAGTATTATATCGTAATTTCTTTCAAAGAATTGTCAAATCGGTTCCAAATTTTTCAAACCGCACCGAACCGTCAAATTGATTTAACCGCATCTCCGGAAGCATTAATCAAATTCATCAATTCCTAACGTAACGTATCTTGTTTTTAAGATACTACTACTGTATTCTATTAGCAAAAATGGTCAGAAAACTAATACCAGACAAGTTTTGTTTTGTGCATAAATATTTATGTATGTAAATAAACTGATATTAGTTTTTGTTACGTTATTCTGGAGAATAAGCGGAAGAATAAAAAAGAATTTCATTATTAGGTTAGAAATCTAAATGAAACACAGTTTATAAAATAATATCGATAGTATTAAGTTATCTAGAAATACTTGCTATTAATTAATAAAGATTTTTATAAAATCCAATAAATGAATAAATTCTCTTTAATTGGATATAATATTTTCACATTTTTAATCTTATTATAAATTAAATTTATTTTGTTCACAATGAGACCCAAACTTAGAATTTGTTACTAAATTTTGTTGCGTTTCAATTAAATCTGATTGACTTAAATATTAAAATAAACTCAATATAAACTTAACTATTAATATAGATTCTATACATTTATGCCAACAAACAAAAACTAAAAACAATAATGAAATTCATTAAATTGTATTACATATCGCTAACCCTTTAATTTAGTATTTGGTTATACCTGTATTGTTATCGCAAAACGCTTACGATTATTAATAATACATTGATTATAATGAAACACATGCAACCGAAAAAAGAAACAACAAAAAAAGATATAATTATCATATATATATGATACTTTTGCACACTAATTCCCATAAGCTTGTTATCACGCTATTGTTGTATTGAGTAGAGAATAATCTTCATGCAAATACAAAAAAACACAATAGCAATAGCGCTGCTGTTTTGTGGTGAATATTTCAATGGTGTATAATCTGAAAAAATCTTTTTCATAGAATTCATATAATATGCGCACACATGCACACTGTATTACGCCTAAAACTCATTAATGTCGATACGATTTTCTTACGCAATTAACTTCATTAATCATAATCACTTTTTTGGTTCGCTTACGCTTTTATCAGTTTTTGAATGAAACCAATATTATAATGCGAAAACTGTCCTCGAATTCTAGCATACATGGAATCTCGACATAACGTTGTAAACGTTGGAATTTTTGCTTATAATTAGTTTAAAATATTGGTTAAAAATATTGGTTAAGTGAAAAATAAATCTTTTAGCAGACGGAAAACAAAACTAATTTTTACTATCATTTAAATGTTTTAACATAAATCATAGAATAATGTCCACATTAAGGATAATTTTCTAGAATACTATTTTTTATCATATTTTCATCACAACATTAGATCACGTCCTAAATAATTACAACGCGGAAACATTAAACATTGGAAACATTTTACAACATGCTATTATAACTTTTTGCGATTATTAAACATTGCGAATCATTTGAGATTAACGAAACATTGCCCAAATTTATTTAAAATTCTACATTACTGGGAAATTTATTATTCTGTTTTCAGATTTAGTCCATTGCAGAAAATCAATTAAATATTATTCGAATGAGTGAATGAGAGAGAGATTTAAAAAATTATAGTAAATTTTTACTCATTTTATGGTTTACTTTCCAAACTTTACTTTACAGTTAAAGCAAAAATAACTAAAGCATACAGAAATAAAAAAATTGAAATTAATTTTCTCAAATATATGCAAATATTTACAGAAAAAATATTTACGTTGTCTTAGAATACTTAAAATTACCGCTATATTTCATAAGAGAAAATTATAAATTATCATTTAAATAAAGCCCACAGAATTTCTGTAGTAAAATAAGTTAATGCATAATTTAAAGAAATAAGAAGTTAACTTTTCATAAAACAAGTCATTAATGTAAGAGATATAAAAACTTTCATTAAAAGCTTTAGAAACACACACAACATGTCTGCAAAGAATACGAGACACTAGAAAAAAGAAAATTAAAACTTTCGTCTCATAGTATATAAAGTAATGTTGAATATATTTTGCGACCATATTTAAGTGGAACGACGCATAAATCTACCAAATTTAAGCATCACTGTCGTCATAACAGGAAGGCTTTAATGGTAACATACAGAAATGATTCATTTTTAGCTGTTTTTTCATTTTGTTTTATGACAAGAAAAGTTTTTTTTGTTTAAGAGAGAACTTTTTAGCTTCGATCATAGAATAAGTTTTCAAAAGTTCATTACATGTGTTTATTCATGTCGTAAACGGTATAAAATTAAAATGATAGAAATAATTAAATAAGTGTTAGTCTAAAGTTAATAAGTGTTTTTCTATAGTTGATAAATATTTGAATTAAAATTTTAAAAATATTCAAAAAAATAAAATGCATGAAATAGAACTTTCGTAACTTTGTTTCCACAAATCATCTTCAACTCGAATATCAGTTAAATAAGTTGAAAACTGAAATCTTTTCTATTTAATGAATAATGTGATTTACTATCAAATCCCTTGATCTTAAAGAATTTTTAAGAAATCGGAACAAAAACGAGAACATTTAATGCCACAAAAATACTATATTTGTCTTAAATCACAAAATTCAATACAATGATCACACGGAATACTGGAGACAGACTGCGAAACGATAACAAGTTGAAAAGCGTATATAAACTTATCGCGATTTTGAATCACGAAAACCAAAAGCGAAAAAGTCTTTTAATAGCTTACAAGTTCGAGTCAAAAAAATAAAGCTTCGCTTTCGACATACAATCTGTTTATTGATTTCGTTCGCTCAAAATAAACTCAAAACTCTGTTATTAAATTACTCGAAAGATATATATATAGTATATAAAAGCTAACGATATATATTTTAAAAATAAAAGCCACACACACACCACTATGATATCAAATTAAAGAGCAAATATAACAAACAAACCTTAAAAAATCAATCATTCAATTTTTCAGTGCACACACAATAACCAAAAAAAAAATCTGAATTTACTTCTTCATTCTTCACCGAAGAAGTTGTTGTTGTTATTATTCAATATTGATTTATTTGTCGGGGTATTATTCCTGTTTTAAAGCTGATAAGATTTTATGGTATCAGGGATGTGAACACTATTGGTTTTCTCATATAACTCATATCCAAAAGAATAAACTTGGGGGCACATCGAAACCCAACAGCAGCAGCACTGCTATACTCGGAGACACTGCCAGCAAACGCAATCATCAATCATATTATAGTCGAGTGCTGAAAGAAAGCCTATTACCAGAGCGCAACAAAAAATAATAAGAATCCTGAAAAAAAGGAGATGAAAAGCGAGAAAAATGTGCATATACTGTACACACTTATGTGCGAAACTTAGCATATAGAGAATTTGATAGCAATCATTTATCACAGGGAAAAATTGTGCCAAAATTGCTACCTTTTATTCGAGAGAAACATTAACAGAAAAAAAAAGTTTTTTATTAAAAGAATTTTTTATCCAATTTTGTGCGTTAAGCGCCTCTATCGTCACTTTTATTTTTTAACTGTTTTTCCAAAACTGACACTTAAAGAAAAGGTATGTTATTATCCAAAGAAAAGTCAGACAAATTGAAAAAAATACATTTTCATTTAACGGCACAACATTTATGTATAACACGATTTTCCGATTTTTGTTTGTTTCGTATTTTTCTTTTCACGTAAATTTTCAAGCTCTCAACGAAGTTGAGCTCGAAGTTGCGTTGAGATACACATTTCACTATAAAAGATTTCGTTTGCGCTCTAATTCGCTAACTTTTTGCGATGAGAGTTCATATATGATATTTCAAACATATAAATTTGCGATACATTTATATTGTACTCTTAGACAGTTAAGGTATACTATACTACATTTAAATATTTTCGTTCGCAATATTTCGCAATCGTGTAACTTTTGTTATCTCAGTTATTTGTTATTGAAATCAAAAAAGCCAGTGAATAGAAAAATACTCGGCAAAAGCGCTTTATTTTAATCTAATCTATTAATAGATTTAATTAATTTAAAAAATTGAATCACTTTTTAAGAATACAGAATTAGTTTGGAATTTGTGCATAAATCCCACGCATGCATGCAAATCACAGATTCACATATAATAGTGTAATTTTAGTATGTTTTTGACATTTTACAGATGCAAAGTGGGTTGTTGTTGATTAAAGGTATTGAATTCTAATGTAATGAAAAATTCATTAAACAATTATTAGAATGTATTTTATTAAGAATTTATTCTTAAACACCGATAACTCTTTTTGCTGTTTCTATTCTCTATCCCAATATTATCGATGGCTAAACAAATCACTTGTAACGAGTGAACTAATAAATTACATTAACTTTAGTGCCGTTAAGTGTACGAAAATATTACTTCTTTACTATCACTGTATTGAAACTTTTGTCATATTTCCAAAATCTTTATTTATTCAGCTTAAGAAAATTTTGATATATTTTACTAAACTCCACGAGAGAAACAGAAATTTCTGAATATTATTTAAATGAGATGAGAACTTAATTACTATGGCTTAGTTTAATTGAGTTTTTATTAATGTTTCCGAAAACAAAAATTTATAATAAAAATGAGCTTATTTTTACGAATTTGAATTTAAAATAAAAATATACGCCTGAATTGAACGCCACTAAACGTTATTAAGCGGAATGAATGAATTATTTTTATTTCTCGCACCACCTTTGAGAAACTCATTAGGCTTTTCTGGCTAAAAAACATCAGGCATTTTTTCTTATATATGATATTGTATTAGTTATATTAAGCTAACAAACTCGCATTACCATCGTGTTTGACTTTGATTGATAACTGAGAGCCAGCAGGGAATTAATGGTAAAACAAATTTCGGGCGAAATAAAAAGGGGAAAACTGCACACTAATAAAAGGTGCAAAATGTGAAACAGCTATTCATAAGGAAATACTTTTTGTTTTGTTTTGCGCTCAATTAAATAAAAAGAAATTATGGAATCATAACTGTTAAAATAAATGGTTTCAGTTATCATTAAATTTTGCAAAACTATGAAATTAATTGTTTGAATATTTTAGGAGTTTTTCATAAAATAAGGGTACAGTAAAAATCTTTGGTAATTAAAATCTATCAAAATCTAGCAAATTTATCTAAATCTTAATATTAAAATTCGACTCATAGATAGCAATTTTGAATTATGATTGACTATCAAATTTTTTAAAAATATTAATTAATTTCACCCCAAATTAAAATAGATTATAAAGTAACCAATGTTTTGCTAGATCTTTATTCAAAATTGGAAAACTTTTTGTGAAAACTTTAATGGAGAATGAGATGAGTTGGCAAAAATTAATCAGATTTAGTATATTAAGATTCGAACTAGACTAGTAAACGGATACCCGAAATGTCGGGTTCGGGTCGGGTACCCGACAATTTTGTCGGGTCGGGTCGGGTTCGGGCTAAAATCTGTTCGGGTCGGGTCGGGTCGGGTTTTGAAAAATTTGGAAGAAAACCCGACAAACCGATAAAACATCGATTTATAGCTTAAAACTTTTAAAATTTTGCAAAAATTTTGAAACAAGACATTTTTATATAACTTAAATAATACTTAATTTATCAATATTATTTTTATTTTTAAGTAAGTTTTACTATCTTGTATACTTTTTAGAAAATTTTAGCAAAATTAGTAGAATTATAAAAATATTTTGATCATCGGGTCGGGTCGGGTCGGGTCGGGTTGAAGCCTGTCGGGTTCGGGTCGGGTCGGGTTGAGACTTGTCGGGTTGGAGTCGGGTTCGGGTTTAAGATTTCTGACGATTTACTAGTCTAATTCGAACCTCAGTTTATAGTGGTTTTTTATAAAGGATCATGTTATTATTATTATGTTTCATCCGTTTGAAAATTTACGAACCACAGGAAGCTTTATTAAAAAACTATTTAACCGATTATAAAATACAAACAAAAGCATGAAAAAGGTATCGGGTAGTGAGGCACCTGTGGGGTCTGGAGTTGAAAAATTTTATTTATCAATTTTATAGTTAATCGAGCTCTGAATGTGAGCATTATTACTCAACAGTAGTAAATTTTAATATAATAATCAATATTAAAAATGCTTTTAGCGAATTATTTGAAAAAAGGGTTACACTAATTATTATTTACTGAATAATTCAATTGCAAAAAGCGTACGATTCGAAATGTTATTCTAATAGTGAGTTTAATTTCAGAGTTATATTGTGTCTCAGATGTGTAACATTTTATGGTTTATGTGTATTTTCAAAGATTCTAGTTTTTGATCTGAAGTATAGTTGCTTTTAACCGAATATGTTAAACAAAAATTAGAAATGAGTAATATAATCTAAAAATGAATTTTGTTTATTTTACGGATTTTTAATTGACGTAAAATAAGCATAAAACACTTTCAATATAGTAAAAAAGATTTTACATTAGAAAAAAATATTCATCAATGATTAACATAAAATGTTGAGTGTAAAGTGTGTCTAAACTATATGAATAACGTGACGTCACTTTTCATAGTATATTTATGCACAGTTTAAAGTAAATGGTACTTGAATTCAAAACATTTTAAAGGTTTTGTCACATGGTTTTGAGCTCGAATTACAAAATAAACTTGACGTTAAGAATAACAAATACTTTAAAACACGTTTAAAATGAGAGGAAATTTTCATGAACTATCAAAAATAATACATCAAACATATTATTTATTTTCTTTAATTAATTAAATTAAAAAATAAAATCTAATATAATGCCTTAAAAGCCTCAATATAACGTATACGTTCACATTTGATTTGGGACTGCTGTACAAAATACGTCAAATGGATATATTGCGCGATACGTATCAAAAACAGATAAGATATATTGAAGGGTTTAAATCTTTTATTTTCTTATAGTATTGTGTTTTTTAAATTGGCTTTTGTAAAGTTTATTTATAAAATCAAATATTACACTATTGTTACAACTGTGTGTTAAGAATTTATTTTCATTAAACTTTAAATGATAAACCCATAAACACATTCATAAAGTCTGTATGAAAATGATTTTTTAAAAAAAAGCAATGAGTATTCTATGATCTTCGAAGGATTTTTAAAATATCATGGGATTTAAATAGAGCTTTACATCTAAAGACTCGACATCAAACAATTTTTAGTAAACTTTGATTATATACGTTTAAATGTTAGCTATTGTATGTGTCAATCCTTGCTACACTGACTCCGACTTTTCTGCTGTGACTATTCCGTCAAAGAGTAAATTAGAATGTAATGGAAGTTTTTCATTGAATAAAAATATAATTTAATTTTGATGACTCTTTAGAATATTTTTAAATAATAGGGGAATTTTATTTAATAGTGCGGACTTTGATTTAAAAAATAATCGGGGGGTTCAGTCGTGTTGGCGTCTGAGAAATTTTAACGATTTACCAGTCTATAGCTATCAAAAGGAAAGCACTGTATCTATGTTGTATTTTGTTTTATAAGAAATTTTTAATTTGAACATAATTGGTAACTTAAGCATAATTGTAATAAAAATAGATATTTAATAAAACGTTCAAAATTGATAATCGATTGCATGCATTGATGTATTTCTATTTTGCAGAAAAATACAATTAATTTATAAGATTTTTTTTGCTGGTTAATGATCACACAGTCTTATTGTCACGAATCAAGTAAATATTTGCGCACAAAAGATATTCGAATAATATATTTCTTTCAATTTCAAAAATGATAAGGAAAAACTCATTTCACTATAAATTTGCACAAAGAAACTTTTTTTGTTGAAGAAAAATTTTAATCATTAATTTTTAACAATAATAAAAATGACAGTCTGAGCGTATTTTATGCGTAAGTGTATTGTTAGAAAATGCATATTCGTATGAATATTAAAGTGATTTTTCGGTCTCGGAAAATATTATGTGACACACACACACAAATGCACACATCATTCGCAGGTTTCATTTTGATGTTTCTCGTGCGTTCAAAGTAATAAAAAAGTAAAGCACAATAAATATTTCAAATATCACATTTGAAACACAAAAAAATCATAGTAAACAGAAACATAATATCCTGAGTTTGCCAGACTTTCTCAGCCAAGAAATAATAAAATAAAATTGAAGAAACTTCTACTAAGACCTACTGCTGTTACACGTAGGTTTAAAGTGGGTTTCGCGACAAATAAAGATTAAAAACCTCGCGATTTACTCAGCCATAAAATAAACAACCATTAAATATTATAGGAAAAAAGATATCGAACTCTCGGCTCAGTTTATATCTCATTTAAATAAAGTCGGTTCGAATAATTTCAGGGAAAAAATCTTAAATCCAATGTTAATTTCTTTTCACAAAAAATTCTAAATGTCAACTAAAAACGAATGGAATTCATAGTATTCAATCATCGTCTAAAAATATGACTGAGTCAAAGCAAATAAAATATATTAAATCAATAAACTATAGATACAATACCAATAAATGATTTTAGAATATTTTAGGCTAAAATTTGAAGCAAATCTAAAATTTAAATTTGACTATTATATAAATAACAGATAATAATGCGCAACGGTTTAGTCTATTTATCAAAATTTCCTGTTAAATTTTTCAAAAATGCTTAGTAATCACAATTTTTCAAATTCTTTTATATGATTCTAATTCAAAATAATTTTCAAAATTGTAATTTACTTGAATAAATCAGTTAAAAATGGCGGTAAAACCATTTTGCACAATTAATTAATTAACGCACAAATTGGTTAAGTTAAACATCAATTTTTCACAGTTAAAATCCAATATTTTAAATGAAATATTTGTTTGGAAATCCAAAGAAAAAATCGCAAAGAAACCCACAATTTTGGTTGAGCTTACATACATCATTAACTCAGTCATCAAATATATCGAGCGTAACAAAGAGGATACATGCATGCATTGTGGAAATTTTGGTTCTCATTTTTTGCTCAGTACAAGCATTGCATACAAAGAGTATTGAATCATGTTTTGGGTTCATTATAATACGAATAATATTGTATGGCTATAATACATTTTTGTCATTCAAATTATGACATAAAAAATCTTCTGTTTGCTGTTAGCGTACACTTTCAACCGATAGTATTAAATATAGGTTTAAGTTTTCGGTTTCAATTATCTAAATTTAACATTTATTAAATTGAAGAATTCCGTAAATAATATCATAAATTTGAACAGAAATTCAATACAGAGTAAAACAAAAAACATTGTTTAGTTACTCTCTCCGTAATTTAATATATAAATTTTTATTATTGAAAAATAAAATTAAAAAACTAAAACAAAGGATGTTATAAATTTGGGTTATTATTATCATTATTAGTGTAACGATGTGGCTAAACAATTGTTTTGCAAAAAAAAACAATACAATGCACGTATGAGAGTATTTTAATTAATTTTTTTTTTCTAAAAATAGGCATTCATTTTGCGAAACTATGCATAACCATAATTGATAGAAAACAAACGCATACTGAAAGACTTAAAATGCGAAATAATGAGCACAAAACACCGTAAAATAAATTAAGTGCTTATTTTGAAAAACTAAAAGCGAAAATGCGAATTGGTTTTCCATAAATGGGAAACACGAGCATCAAAATAATTGCCACAAATAAGGGTTTTTTCTTCTATGATTTGATTACGTCAGAAGCCATATATGGATTAGATTTTTACTTTTATTACTAATAATCAAAAGCACCTTAAATGACAGCGCCATCGATATAAATAGCGCTCATATAACTTTCGTTTCTCTGTGTGCTCTGCATTGCATATTATATACATAAGCAATGATGACAGGAATGACAGTTCCGCTCAAGACATTGATTTTTTTTGTCTGAACAATTGTAGTGAATATGCGGTGTGTGTGTGTGTGTCACGCGAACTAAAGCTGACAACACAATGACATATTATATTACTCTCATTATATCTTTTACATTACTGGCTAATTATTCTCTCATTCATTATTGCGTTTCTTTACTTTAATTTAGTCTATTCATTATTAATTGTTGACCAGTTTTGTTGTTGTTGTTTGCTTTGTGATCATTAATTAAATATCGATCATACGTTTGATTTGATTTTGAAAGTTTTCTGTTATTTGTCATTCGCCTGTCGAGTAATTTTATTATAAATAATGAGAGGAATACAGTTGTGACCCAAAAATTTTATAAAAAATCATATAAAAAGCAGTTAAAATAACATTAAATATATCTGTCGTTGATATTTATGAATAAATATAATAATTTGTGAAAAATAATGCCATAGTATTAATCCTTGTAATTACACTATTATCAGATTTTATGATTCAGTTTAATTTACATTTTTGTTAATTGTTTAAATCATCTCATAATTTAAATTACTTTAACCATAAAATATTAGACAAATAAAATCAGTTTAAACGATACAATCGAAAAACTCGATACAATTTATGATTTCGATTCTATACTATTCTATTGATTTTGTTATATATCTTCGATTCTATTCTTATAATTTTTAAATAAATCTATTCTATTCCGATACTATTCTCAAAAATCAATTTCATTTCATTCCGATTTCAAAGTATAGAATATTCACTCCTAAAAAGTTACATGTTTTTTAAAAAGTAAATAATTTATTATAGTAAAAAGTCAATTTAAATTTTGATTCCGATACTAAAATTTGTTAATTTCAATTCTATTCCGATCCTATTCTTGAATAAAATAATTTTTTCGATTATATTCTATTCCAAAACATTTTTTATTAAATATCTATATTTTGATTTTCCGATTATAGAAATATCAATAGTTTAAACTTGTATTTTTAAAATTATTTTGAAACTTAAAACATTATTTGAAAATTTAAACTTTTGAGTCGCTTCTAAAGAACAGCGGTTTTCATTATGTCAATCAAATAGATTCAAGAAAATATATTTAAAAGTAATTCTAAAGTTCGCTAATATATTTGCAAAATTAAACTATAGATTGTTTTGTCATTTTTAAAACAGGTTTAAAATTACTTTAAAAATTTTAACCATCTCTAAAACCATTACGAAAATTATTTCATAAAAATACATTAAATGTTTTTATCTAAATTTTCAAATGATATATTAAACAATGTACCGGTTTAAAATTGTTATTGTTATTTTGACTTATCATAATAAATTCATTCTAATTTTTCCGAAATTTATTTTTATTATATTCCGTATTGTTAGCACAAGTAAATATTTCTCACATATTTTGATATCGAGAAAAATATTAATAAACTCAAAAACTAATTGAATTTTAACTTCAATTATCCAAAAATTATTAAACATTGTCAGAACTTTTTATTAAACTAAACTCAATTTTTGCGAGAAAACCCAATAATATTTTAAATTAACACACACATATATAGCTTTGCATACAATTTTTTATAACATCGTAAATTATTAATAATAAGCAAAAATTAACTCTTTAAACATAAAATATAGCTTTTTAATCTTTATATACCCCTATAATGCAGAATCATTTAAGTAATATTTATGTCTAGAAATTCTGCCTCCTGGTTTTCAAAGGGGTTTTGCAAGCAAAATCTCCTTGAATACTCCAATTTTTGTCATTTTCATTCTATAAATTACAATTTGAATATTGTGAATTTGAATAATTATAAATAAATTATAATATTGAAAAACATTGAATAAAATCTAAAAATAGAAGTTAAAATTAATAATTTTGAATATTAAGTGGAAATAGTTTCAACTAAACCACAACACGTTACAATATAATACGTTTACAACAATAAAAATTTAAACATTTTTACAATAATAATTACAAATATTAAACCAAAACATTGAGAAAAGTCTTATAAGATATTAATGGCGTCGCCTCCTATGCGTTGAGTCGAAACCAAAATCTCGAGCCCATTTATTGATTCCATATTGTTTACTTGTAGTCAGGTTGGAGTAGTCACGAATAGCTCTTCTATGTTCAGAAAGTGTTTTTCGGGTACTATTTGGAATGTTGTCGAACTCCAGTATGACAAGTCTTGTTTTGCTGGACATTGACTAAATACTGGTCATATAACATCGCACAGTGTGAAGCGCTGTTAATCAAAGTTGTTTCACTACAAGGCGGTAAACAATAAAATTCGACAATCTGGTTAAATCCAATTGGTTGAAATCCA
>JAQGAW010000678.1:0-25593 GCA_034698025.1 Phthiracarus crinitus
TCCGAAAAACTGCCTTAAGTTAAAATTTGTCGTTTAAATTTGATGAGTTTTAATAGGGGACGCTTTTATGGGCTTTTAAAATGGAACAAAACTGAATTTTTATGGTGAATAATTTGGCTCGAAGACCTAATAAATCGAAAAAAGTTAAATCTATTAAATTTTTTGAAATATTAGATATTAAATATCAGCTCTAGATAATCTTTTGATTCAAGAGATTATTTAAATATCTTTTATTTAATTAAAACTCTTCCGAATCTCCGAAAAACTCCGAAAATATATCCGAAAATAGCCTAATAAATGAATTTTGTTGTCCGAAAAAAGTGGATTTTTTGTCCGAATTTCCGACCGAAATTTTGATGTTTTAGTTCCGAAAAAGTCTAGACTCTGGTTATGATAAATGTTTTCAAATATAAAAATGGATACTTAATAATTAATGATGAGAATAAGCTCAAGCTCAGACCAGATAGCTTAAGCTAGCTCAAGCTCAATGCAAAGCTCAATAAACCTTACTAGTTCAAGCTCAAAGCTCACACACTTGGGAGCCTAAGTTTTTAAGCTCAAGCTTATTTTTGTACTTCTGAGCTTATTGAGCTTATGTTGTGCTTATGTTTAGAATTTTTACAAAAATATTAATTAATATTGGATTATATATAATGTTTTTATGTTTTCAAAACGGTACATTAAATAACCGTATGCTTTACATTAAACGCAAATACGTTACATGCTTTTGAACTGTTTATAGCATTACTACACAAACTCCGACATCCGGACTTAAAAAATAGGTAATAATAGAGATGACAGAGTGATTGCATTCTCATAATAGTGAAAATTGAAAGAACAAAACTGACTTTATGTCTCAAATCCAAATATACAATGTAAACGTATTTATATTACCACCAGGTTTTTATAATATTTCAAATGTTTCGCTGTAAGTACTGATTCATGTGTGCAAATTCTGTGTTTTTTCTCGTGATTGAAGTCATAACAATGCTTTTATTGGTCTCTTGTTTAAGTTAAGTAGTTTTTTATTGCGCAACTAAATCAACATTTTATTTTCAATTTGAATCAAGAAAGCAAATAAATCGTTTTTAGTCTAAAATGCAATTCCCATTCTCTTTCGTCAATAAAACGATAAAAGATTGAAAAGTTTTCAATCCATGGATAAATATTTCAGCATTAAAACCGAATAGAGAATAACTCTCGTAAGAGTTTTTCGCGGAATAAAACAAAACAAAAATTGAGATAAAAAAACAAATAAAGGAAATGAAATCTCACAAACTTCTGGACAGATAGTTAGATAGTGAACAGATGCTGTTCTTGTATAACCACTAATATTACAAATAATAGCAAGAAAAATAATGACTTACAAGTATCGTTCAATAAAGTTGGTTAAAAACAAAATAATTAAAAACGAATAGTAAGCAAACTTACATATTAGTAATTAATTGAAAACCCGAATAATAGCCGGAAAATAATTTTGCTCAAATATCTTAATAATACTCCGATTGAAGATTCGGTGGCAATTATTTATATGTATTGATTAAAAAGTATGGCTTTGGCATAGAATTCGAGACTATTTATTGCAATTTCGGTAAAAATATTTGATATTTATTTAAATATTCTCTTTAAAGATGTAAAATTGATTTCGATGAACGTGTTTACGTTTCAAACAAGATTTATTATTATGTTTAATAGATTTTATATTTGACATAAAACACATTCCACGCGAAAAAATGGAATTTCGATTAAACTCATTCAGTCTAATCGTTGATGATTTTGCGTGTCCTTAACTGTCAACGTTTATTAGGGAATATGATAAATTCATGTAAAGAACAAAATTTCTAAACAAACATACAAAATGACGAGATATAAAGTAAAATTGTTTTCCAAAAATTAGGTGAATATAAATTCAACAAGAAATTATCAATTTTATACATTAATTTTTAAAAAGGTATTAATTTCCTAAAATTTACAATACAAACTTTAATATATTTAAACTATAATATTATAAATTGATTATACCAAAATTTTTTGAGATAGAAATTAATTAAAGACATCAAACATATAGGGAATTAAAATTTTCTATAGGATATTAAAAAGCATTTTTTCATTTTTTATATCTAAATATTTAACAGAAGCTAAGAAATTTTAAGAAATAGAAAAGAATTTTCTAATATTTATTTAATCAATTCCTCTTTTCCTGGACTTAAAAAACTATTTTCTAGAATAGTAATATATAAATCAGACACCTGTTCATAATACCAGAGGGTTTATAAAAATTTATAATAATGGCTTTTCACAGTGAATTATTTTTGGTCCATTATAACATATTCAAGAACTCTATTTTCATTAAATATAACTCAAAATATACCTTCAAGACTATTTTCGTCGAAAGCAGGACCCAATTTAATTCTGGCGAAAATAGCGTAAAGTGGAAGCCATGAAAGAGCAAACAGCGACACAATCGCTATCAACATCTTTAAAACTTTGATTTTAGACTTTTCCACAATACGAGTGTTCCAGTTGTTGAGCGTGTCATCGCTGTGTTGACGCATAATTCGCGGCATTTTTCTTCGCCATATTTTAATAAATAGCAGTAAATAAAAGAATACAATAATCGATAGTGGAATGAGGTATTGTAAGCCGAGATTAACCGCTAAGAAGTATGTTTGTGACGCGGACTCGTTTGGCCACACTTCTTGACACAGCTGTGTTTGATTAAAAATAATTGTATTAAATTAGGCATTAATTTATTTATGAATAGCTTCTTATCTGATATATTAAGTGTTAGAATATATTGTTTTTTACACCAAAGGCTATAGTTTTATATTTATAACTAAATAACTGAGTAGTAATTATTATTAATTAATGTTTTCTAACTTTTCCATCGCTAATACCATTTAAATTTATGCCATAAATGAATCATAGTTAATGTTTCTGACATATAAAGTATGTATCATATGCTTAGTAAATTTATTTTTGGTAAAAATATCGATCAATTAATTTTAATTGCCATATAAATTAGTGTCATTAAATAATTGAAATTTATTTTTCTCAAAATATTGTCGAATGATTTATTCTAAGCCTTGATATTTTGATTAAGGTATATATCATTTAAATTGAAATTTTTTAAAAATCCAAAAATATTTTAACAAATTAAAATTACGTTTCATTTTATGAGTACATTTTTAAAATAATTGCTCACTTTATCCTTAAATTTAATATTTACACAAATACTGTGCTTTATCTAAAATTTTTAACTCTTAACCTTAACTGTAACATTATTTTAACATTAACCTTAACCGGTTAATAACATTCCTAATTTTAACTTTGACCCGTTAAACCAATTTTGATCAGAGTTAACTCCCCTTTTTGACTCCATATTTAAAATTAATTAAAATATCAAATTTGAGTAAAATAATACCAATTAAAAAGTTAACGTGAAAAATAATTAAATTTTAATTTTTTATTAACTTTAAGATTAAATAATTTTTATAATTTCCCGATTTTTTAATAAAAATTCATGAGAAATTATATAAAAAAATTAAATAGAGTTAACCTGTTTTTCTTAAAATTTAACCGATTAAGAAACTCATTAACTCTTAACTTTAAAACTTAACTCATTAACTGATCCTTTAACAGAACCTGATTTTTTTAACTTTAACCTTAACTTTAACCTATTAACCCGTTAAAATATGTATCTCAAGAAGTAAAGAATTAGTGGATCAAAACCATAAGCTATTAATAATAATTAAACTAAAAATGTATAAATTTGCATCGTTTACTTGTATGTCAGTATCGTAAGCAAACATAGGAACCAAATCAAAGTAAAGAATCCATGGAATCGCCACAATAAAACTAATAATCCAAATTAAGCCAATTGTTGTGCGTCTAACTCTTAAACTGAATCCATTGTTGAATGGATAATATATTCCATAAAACCTTAATCGAGAGTAAACAAAAACCAGTTTATAATTATGTTCGTGATTAAATTATATATATTGTATAATCTAATTAATTTAGATTTTAGCTGATTTTAAATTTAAAATTAACAGATAAAATGTCACTTTAATAATGTTAACCTATTCATACGAATTAATTAAATGAATAATAAAGTTTTGAAATTCTTTCTATAGAAAGTTTAACAAAATCATTACATAGTTCTTATAACACACACTTTTCTCGTGATAATACACATGATTATCTAACAATCCTTATTACATTGTTTAAAATGTAGACTGAATATGTAAAGAAGTTGTCATTAACATTGACTTAAAAAAGATTAAAGCGAGTGTAAAGTGTCAAACATTATTTACGTATTTATTGATTTACTTGTAATGTCTAAATGAAAATTTTTTTCGCTTTACAATTATCGTTCAGTGTAAGCGTTGCCAATTAATTACATAATTATTTATTATTTTAATTAAGCTTAATTAAACTGATGAAATTAATTTGATTCGATGACAACTTTTATTTTTCATTTATAAAGTTTTCATGTCGTTTAATATCTTTCGTTTAAATTAAATATTATAAAAACAAAGTTTTTTTGCTGTAAATTTTTTATTACAATATTCTTAACGAGATTTATTTCAAAATTAAAATTATTCGCTTAATTGTCAAATAATTTATATTCATTTAGATTAATATAGAATACATGAGAAAGCATACGTATTTGTTTGTACAATCATATTGATTGATTGATTAACATATTGATTAACTAATTGATAAATCATGCGAGAAATTTTAAAAATGCTCTGTTAATCTTCCCAATATTATCATTATATTTTAGCGACAATCGTTGTACTAATCAAACATATGCCAGTATAATGGTTTTTCAATTTACCAAAGTAAACACATAACGGAAAAGATAACATTTCAACTCATTTCAATTTGCTTTTAGTTCATATCAAAGATCGAGCTCAATGATTAACGATAAATTTTGATGCGTAACTATTGCTCTTAATAAACGAATATTCGTATTTTTATTATAGAAAGCAAACCATATATATATCCCATAATTAGTATGTCGTAAAATGTTTTGCGAAATCGAATGAAAACTTATTTCAAGAATTTTATTTTATAACTTTACTCATTGCTCAGTTGCTCGAGAACCGTGTCTATACTTGTACTGGAATTTAAATTCAAAAATGTAAATATTCTCGTATAGACTTCTATCAAAAAAGTACATTTCGAGTGTTACTGGAATGGAATTTCTTATGCAACTCATACCAAATATTTATTTTGTCTACAAGTTTTGTAGCAAAAAATAAGTAATATTATAATTTTGATATCAATTAAAAAAATTGAAAGCTTGAGAACATATATCAATGATTTATTTTAACAAATAATAAGAATATGGTAAGCATTGTAAAATCTGCAATAAACGTGCAGAACATAAACTTTTTTATTGTTTAGAGATTATATTGATTGTACTGAAACAGTAATGAAAAACTGTAATAAAACAAGTATGTAATCAAACAACAACAAAATATATGCCATATTAATAACAGAAGAAAAACATTTGCAGTCGTATTACAAACAAATAGTCACCGACTGATTAAATGTTAGTTTAAAAATATCGTTTTTTATCAAAACCTTATTAATAGTTGGTATTTAATTCAAAGAATACGGATATTTTCTCAATAATCAGATATTTTGGAGAAATTCGTATCAAATCCCTTTGATTGTGCATTATTTAATTCTTAATTACTAATTTTTCTTAGATTTATCTATTATTAAATCATTTAAAGCAAAGCAGTGGAAACTGACATTGAATTCGGTTGAAATAAATTTCGTAAAAAGTTGTGTAAAAGATATTTAATTTTTTGAGCCTTCAAAGATTTCTATCGCATTCCTCGGCAATAATGAAACCGATTTCGCATACATACTGACAGATACATGTATTGATAGAGATCACCGAATCTTAAAAAATAAAAATAAAATGCTGACGTAAATAGTTTCTGATGGCGTTTAATAGTTGACAGTTTTATATCGATATATTTTAAAGTTAGAATGAGTTCAAAATAAAAGTAATTCAATGAATTTTATACATGCTATCACTTTTAAAAATTAATCCCTAAAACACACTTCACTGTATAACACGCTATAAAGTTTTATATGTGTTCCGATTCCCAAATGTAAATGATTTTATTATATAATTTTTATTTCTTGTTTGCTTAATAATTAATTGTAAATATATTTTTCTATTAAATTTCGCGTTCGCTTTGATAATTAAATAAACGCTTAAAGTTACTGTTATTATAAATTATAGTGATTTGCGAATTCAAGTTTGTTTTGTAAAGGATTGACTCGAGTTATGTTATTGAATATCAAAACAAAATATCCAATTTTGAAAATATTAAATTACAAAAATAAATTAGTTTTTAAAAAACTAATCAATTAGAGTTAGATAGTTATCTCATTTTAATTTAAATATTAGAGACAACAACTAATATTGTTTATTATTGAAAAATAAATCGATAAATAGTGGTAATAATTCTAAAATAAAAATTTTAATAAATTATTTGTTCATTGTTTTTGTATTATTTTATTTGACCTAATTATTAATTTATTCGATAATATAACGCATTTACAGCATTAGATAACAAAAATCAAGCACTAAATAATATGCTTTCACTAAAAACTAAAAAAACGTGATCGTCGTAAACCTAGTTTATTAAAAATTATATGCTCTGACAACATACAGGAAATAATAAGACAAAATTTTGCGGACAATAGACATATTGTTTTTTATTGAAGTGCTTCGCTTTTGTGTAGTTTTTAGTGATAAAAAACAGAATTTTTCTTTTTTCTTCAAATTCTATTTCACACTCTAGTTAACGGACTTTGGCCTACATTTGTTATGCGAATAGAAGCGAGAATCATCGAGATTTCGAGAGTCTAATATTAACTAATAAGAGAGGAGAGAGAGAGAGAGAGAGAGAGAGAGAGAGAGAGAGAGAGAGAGAGAGAGAGAGAGAGAGTTTTGAATCAAGACTCAAGATTTTTCATTATTTTATTTCTAAAAGTACTTCTCACACAATTCTAATAATCTATTAACTAGAACTCAATTCCAAAAATATAAAATAGCGTGATATTAAACGAAAAACAAGTTCGTCGTAAAAGAATTAATTAATCAAGGAATTTATTTGTCACCGCTGTTTTCAAGGACATATAAAATTAATTTTATTATAGAATTATCGATTGGATAATAAAAATTATTAAAATTTATGTTCTTGATTTCCTTATTATACACAATTGTTTATTCTCTACTATATAAAATAGTTTAGAAATGCTTCGCTAGAGATTTTATCCGAGTCAGAAAACAATGCAAATTTAATCCCATTAAAAATATAAATTGGATTCATTTGTTTTTAATAAGTGTATCCCAAATTAATAATACAAAATCTCTAAACTTCAAATCTAATTATATTTAAACTATTGTTAAATTAATTTAGAAAAAAGTCATTAAAAAATATTTAAAAAACTTGGTTTTGGAAACTATTCGAAAATATACAGTGACACCCATAAAATCTGATTTTAATATTTTGTGAAATTAATGCCAACTCTTTACAGAAAAAAGTGTATTGAATTTGAAAACTAAAAGGATATTTCAAATGGAATCATAAAGTTTTATATTAAGAAATAAAATCAATGGTAATTTGTATTCATTTAACACCCACACTATACAGAGCAGTCATATAGTTTTATGTTTATCTTCGAGTAAAACCCATTTTAAAAAATTTAAAAACATAAATTCTAATAAGAAATTGTAAGAATAAACCTTTAATAAGCATCAAAAAATAAATTGGATCATTTCTAATAAGTTTTTATTTCTTGAGTTCAATGGCACAGTTTGTCTTATAAAGCAGTAATTAATATTTATTATTAATATTGTTTTCTTGATATAATTAAAATTGAATAACTTTTAAAGAAAATATAAAAGATGTTATTAGTGTTACTTTTTAGTTGAAAAATTGAAAAAATATATCTAACAATATATCTTGTAATAAGATTTGTTTCATTTCTTTCTCGTATCTCGAAATTAAACAAAATTACCTTAATTTAAAAATACAACGATTTCTATTTACTTTAATCTCGCATTTAATATTCGCATCTAATATTTGATGCAAATTAAGCATATACGGTAGTATACTTTAAATTCCGTAATTAGCATTTTCTAACTACAGTTTCGTAATTTAGAAATCGGTGCTTAAAACATTACGAAATGGCACTTTTTTTATTACGCACGAACAATAATTTTTTTTGCTAATTAATTCGTTATATGCATGAAAGCGCTCTAAGCGTTGTAAAAAGCATACAGAAAAATATTGCAAACATCACACATTATTACAGAAAAATACGTATATTTAAATAATTAATTAGTATCAATGAAAAAAATTGCATCAAAATTTTTATATTTAGAATCACGGCTTTTTGAATAAAATAAAAAACAAATTCGATCGCAGCTTTCTTATTTATAGCCTCAGGGAATACGTTGGCTTAATATTTAAATGTATAAATAAGTCACAGTAATATTGCACAATAAACTTTTTATTCGAATATTATTTATATTTATCGTTTATTTTCGATGCTGTAAAGTAAATGTGGAAAAATAAATCAATATTATGTAAACTTCGTAATTATAGCTGAATATTAAGGATTAACATGAAGTATTATAAGGATTGTTTATGTAGTATTAAAATATAGTTGGGTATCAAAAATAACATCTGAATTTGACTTTATTTAAAGATTAAAGGAATCCTCGAATATTTTAGCGCAAAACTTTTATCTCCAATAAACAAAATATATACTATGTAATTAATTTTCATTAGTCACAGACAATGGTAAACACACGTAAAACACATGCTTAAACATATTTGGGTCAAAAATAAAATAAAACAGTAAATAATAAAAAACATTAAACATTGTTGTTTTATAGTTTGAGTTTATTAGCTATAAATTACTATAATAAAACTATTATTTATTATAAATTGTTTAATAATTGAACATAAGTTAGCTATAAACTCATGAAAGATGGGTAAACTCATAATTAAGTTTCAGAATTAATATTACTATAAAGGAAATATAAAATTAATAATACAGTAGCATTTTTTCAGACTTTTGAGATTAATGCAGAGTCAAATATTTATTACTGGTTTAGAGTTAGTTTATTTGATAAAAATAAAAATTTAGTGGAAAATAATAATAAAATATATTCAATACTCAAAATACGTAAGAATTTCTTTTTTATATACAAAAAAATGAAAGTTTGTGGGCACGTGTAATGGCATAAAAGAAAAATGTTTTTAACTCACTGTCTACAAGATAACTCTACTCAAGTCTGACTTACTGTTTTGACCTTGTCTTTTTTCTGAACTTACATTTCTATGTTAGCAAAGAACTGACATTAATTTTAATTAATCCCGGGACTTATTTAACTTTATATATGAACAAAGGAAAGGGAATCGTAAAGAAACTGATCAAAATCCTATAAAATAGAATTAATATTTCTGTATTTTTTATATTATTGATTCAAAATTTGTGTGCGGAGTCATAAAAAATTTTAAGGAATAATCGCGACAATTATTGTTTGGTTAAAAAAGTAAATTATGTAAATGTTTATTCGATTGATTAAAGCATGAGTTTGAATTGAAACTACATTAAGAGAAATTTATTTTATGTGAAATCTTTTTTATCCATAAGATCATCGCATAAATGAGTAAAAAATAACTGCAAAAGTAATCAATAATAATAATCATTGAAATAAGAATTTTTTATAATACTGCTTATCTTTATTCACCATAGAAAAAGAAAATTAACAGAATATATGATTCTATTTCAAAGTTTACTTTACATTGAAATGGAAAAGTTAAGCTAAACAAATACAAACAAGGAATAAGGAGTTGACAACATCCTTACTTTTGTTATTGTAATAAAAATAATGGATTCAGTACTCCAGAGATTTTTTTAGATACTCTAGTCAATGACATGGTTTTCTATAAGAAATAGGAATGAAGTTAGTTAATCTTTTTTACCGGTACTATAATCGTAGGCAAAAAATAAACGATAAAAAATAATGAAATCACAAAATATTTATTTACATATAAATTTCAAAAAGTTGTTTTTATTATTAACTTAAACTATTGACATGGAAATTTGGGTAATTTCTTGCTGTTGTGAACAATAATTCGTCACACATTAGAAGCACTTTATATAAAGCAAAGTTGAATTATTTATATCATCAATAATTTTCATTCCGTAGAGAAAACAATGAAAATGCATTTATCGTATATTGGGTTCAATTTTTTCAAGAAAAAGCATTCAAAATATCTTTACCATTTTTCATATAGTGACTAATATTTTAAAATAATTTAAAAGTTGAAAATTCTTTATTTTCATGGGAATATGTTTATTTGAACTGAGCAAAAATAAATCTTTATTGCAAATTTAAAATTGCCCAAACAAAGTTTGTCAATCTAACGAATAATATAATTTTCGCTGTAGATTATTAGTCATCAGCAGGGTGTCCCAAGGAGGGGTCTGGGGTGGTTATACCCTCTCCCCAAAAGTTGACATCCCACCCAAAATTCTGACAATTCAAGGACAAAAAATTGAACAATTAAAAAAATTTTCAGTCAAATGAAAAAAATTGTCCATCAATACCGAAGAGTTTTTATGACCCCCTTAAATTTTTGTCAAATTTTAAAAAAATTATCGTTTAAATTCGTTGTTTTTCGTAGGGGTGTGGTTTCGCCGGAAAAATTAAAAAAAAATTTTTTGAAGAAATTTTTAGGATCGAAGTCCAAAATATTGTCAGCTAAATCCTTCAGTTTGACCCCCTTTGAATTTTAAAAAAAAGCTGAAAGGAGAACCCCCTAGACCTTCCGAGCTTGGGACACCCTGGGCGTCAGACATAATAAAATTACAGTTAAATCTTATATAATATGATTTAACTTAAGAATCAGGAATTTATCATTTAAATTTGTGCTTTTTCAGTGCAATCAAGAAAGTTTTCGCATCAATTGAAAACTGGGACCTCAAAAGAATATAGAAACGTGTTTGAAGTCTTAAATCTAAACAGAAAATAAGACTAACAACCTATGCATTCATTGAAAGTTTATAGTAGAGAATTTGGTTATTTATTTATTTATTTATTTAACAAAATCAACTAACTATGCATCCATTTAATGCTTTATTTATTTCTTCCACATTTTTAGATCTTTCAAAAATTCTGCAATTTGTTACATTCTATATGATGTTTTAAAAATATTTGTACAATTTTTTGGCATATTCTTCTAAAGCGCTAAACATTAACATAAATTGTTTGCTGTCAAAATATCGATTCAAACCCAACAGTTTTCATAAATAAATAAATATAACTTATCTTTTTTTAAAAAATGATAATAATGTATAATTTTTGCGAAAGCAAACATTACTCATAAATAATCCGATATATCGGCCATTGCTTTTAAATGTAGTCGCGAGTGATATTTTTTTAAGTAAGTGCTATCGTGCACTGTTTAAACAAAATAGAAAAATGATACATGCATTAAAAAAGATTCGGTTTGAGATTAGTGACGCTCAGTTAAATTAAGAAATAAGTTCATTTTCCTTTCATTCATAGAAAACTTGTCTTTATTATAATTTTACTAAAAATTATTAATGTTATCTATAGGACATTGTTATTTTCATTTTTATAGTTAATTATTTGAATTTAACTCTTTTTGAAGATTAGTATTAGAGTAGTAAATCGTTAAAATTTTCAGGCCCGATCCCGACATAAGTCCGAAATTTTAAAGTCCCGACGTGACTATCATTTACTAACTTTTTCCAGCACTAATCGAAATCAATTCAAACATTCAAAACTAATTTTTATTGAAAAACAAAATCATAAAAGTTATAAAAAATAGCAAAAACACAAAATCGTAATTCAATAGTAATTGAAATGTTTTAAAAGCGAAGAGAAACACATAAAACAACTCATAAATATAATCCTCTATTCTATTAATTTTTCGCTTTCTTGGTTAATATTGCTGATGTTTTTCATTTTTAATTTCAAAACTGATAGTTTATGTCAAGACATACAATTTCGTGTGCGATTCAGTAATATCAGCGATCTTTTGTGAAATACGTGACGAAAATTCTTTTTTGCAAGAATGTATCGATTTTGAACTTCCGAAAAGTAGGTCGACTTAAATCGAGTTATAATGCAATTACAAGCCGTTCGCATACGCATTAAATATGAATCATAAATTTTTTAAAAAGTTTTTAAAATTGAGAATATATTTATCATTCATTTAAGCTTAGTTTAACTTTCGATTTATAAATTTACTTTTATTTTCTTTTACCTTTACTTTTTTCATGTATTTATTTGAATTTGTGCGAAACAACGAGCGATTTAAATTGACGTTCATTTAATGGTCAAATAAATAATATCTTTTATTTCTATTTATCACACTTTACATCAGTTGTCAAAGTTATTACACTCTCTTTGGGTATTTAATTCATTCCAAAAAACAGGATTCTCTTTTCGTATAAAATATATCTTCGGATTAAATTATAAGCCGAAGCGAAATCAATCACAAGGAATAACTTTTTATCGTAAGTAATAATACACTGTATATAAGTATATATAATTATACATATTCAGTATATCTCGAATATACTGTTACAGTAAGGTTACCTTATATAAACGCGACTCAAAAGGGATTAGGATTTATAGCGAATTCAGCAGTGCATTGAAAAAAAGAATATAAATACTAAATGTTAATAATGTATTAACCGTATTATTATTATTATAAAGCAAAAGAGAAATTCTAATTATTATTTTCATAAGCAAAGCTTTAACATATAAAGAATGTCTTACAGTTTAATTCATTTCGAAAACAAGCTGACAAAAAAATCTACATTCTAAGCTATAATTTCCCAGCGCTAACGACTTAAATAAAAAATATTCGTTCACTGGTGAACTGGTTCACTCCTGGAGCGAAAATGAATAAAAAAAATCTGTTCATTATATTACCTGTCAGCGGATATAGCGACTAACGTGTAAACCGAAGCGCTCACTGATACTCCTTGCAAGTATGGCACAGCCTTGCATACGAACCGTCCGAGAATCCATGCTATTAATAACAAAAAACAAAGAATATAAGTAATCGTTATCAAACAGTAACAGTGTTTCTAAAAATATATAACTTTATCTTTGTCACGAGTCATGACAATACTTTGCGGTGTTGTGCTGTGTTTAGGTCTTGTGAAATATAGATGGAAATATATCTCAGCACTGCATTGATTGTTTTGATATGTATTGATTTTTGGTGGTTATTAGAAAAAGGTTTTATTTCTCAAAGTATAACATTAATACCGAACGCATTCAATTTAACATATGTTCGCTTTCATGTAATTAAATATAAATTATAACATATCTTTTCGTATTTAAAATAATTACCTAATTTTATTTACACTATTACTCTGTTAAAGAAATATTGCCGTACGACAGATATTTTCAAATCTAAGCTAAACTTTTATTTTCCGAATGTGAGCTTAAATATTGCAAATTAAGTACTGAAAAGGAAACTGTTATATTAAATTTTTGTTGTTGAAATAAGACTAAAGCTTCAGTGAATCACAACATTTCATTCTAAGAAATATATGGGAATATATGGCATATATCTATATCTCGTACAATATATAACATGACATGACGATTCAACATATCTTCCGGTATTTCTTTTAACCAAATAAAAAACTATTTCTTTGTATGATTTATGTGAACGCATATAGTGATATGCTTCAGCGAATAGAGAGATAGAATGTGATAAATATCACGAAAAAAATGAATGCATTTTAAAATATGTAGTTTTACAGAATAAAAGGCTATGAATGCAATTTTTTTTAATAAATGTTGAAAAAATAAATAGTTTATACAAATCATGGTTAATATATTTATTTTCATGGAAACCCGTTTTCAAATTTCAACTAAGATTTATTAACGCAAACACAATTACCGTCGGTTTCGAATAAGCAGCTCCGCTCTGTTACTAACTAACTAACGAACACACGCACACATAATTTGCCGATGGATGTGGGCGTTTAAATTTATAAATAAAGCAGAATTAGTTTTAAAGTTTCAGAGCAGATATGATATTAATATAAAGACGTTATGGCTTGAAAAGAACTGCATGCAAATTTTACGCCCTAATATATTTATGTGAAATGATTTATATTGAGAGATGTTCTATAAATTTGAAAAAAATCACTAGTGTAAAACCCCTGAAGATACCTTGCTTCAGTGATTCTACTGGTAAACATGGAAGATTCAAACTAAATTTGTTTACAACAATTCTATATTGAAAATTTTGTAACCACGTATTTTTAATGCATAAATTTCACACTTGATTTTGAATTCAATTCTTTTTAGAGCGAAATTATTCGCTTTCGATTCACATGTCCGATATTCTGTAAAAGAATTTCAACATAGAAATCGTATAATTTTGGCAGTCAATTGTAAAATCACTCTCCCGTTAAGTAGAGCTCATCACGAAAATATTCTGCGATAATATTATTGCACGCATGATAGCCGTTCATCCATAATGCCAGACAATTCAATATAATTAATCCTAAAAGCCGAAGAATATAATAGAAAACTTGACCTACTATTTTCGATGTTACTCTAACAGTGGCAAAAAAATGAAAGTGCTTTTCCGTGAATTATGTTCTTTTATCACTTTTATCTTTCCATGGATTACAATATCACTTAGCGATTGTAACGGAATAAAATTGACGATAATGTTCTGCATACTAAATATAAATTCAAGGAATTAACTAAAAAATTAAATAAAAATCTTTGGTCGGATAACGTTTCTTAACGCTTCTAAACATTTGCTAATAATCTAAAATAATTCCAAGTTATTGTGTCTAAAAAAATGTTTGCGTAACGAAAAGATTATTATTAATGTGGTAATACTGTATATAAGCTGAACTTAAACTCTAAATCTGACTTTTTGTTATGATTTATTATTATTTTTGTTTTATGCCCGCAAATCTGTTCGATTGATACATTGTTACTGTGATATTTCGACATAGAATCCAGCTTTTTGACTGAAAAAATAAAATTATAACGCAATACTTGTGACAGGCAATCAAAAAGTTCAGTGGGTTTTACATTCTAAATCAATTTTTACATGATTTTCAAGTGTCTAGTCGTAAAAGATTATTGACTTTTGTCTAGTATTCACTATATTTTGTTTTTGGTTCATATGCAACTTTTTATTCTGCAAATATGAGTAACTTTTTTGTTTTTTTCTTGTCCATAGCAAGAGAAGTAATCATAAATGAGTTTGATCTGTATATCCTATATTACGGCGCCTTTAACATCAAATATATTAATATTTTTAACCAAATTCTTCCAAAATTGAATTATCGGAATATTTATAATAATAATAACATTTTTGTGTTTGTAATTTTATTTGATAACGTTTTCTATTTTAATTTATTAATAATTTTAAATTGTGAAAACAATTTTTGTTACTGTAATATATGATAAATACCTATAACCCATAAAGAATGACAAATATTAATACTATTTTGATTATTCTGCTCATTTATTTATATTATTTTTTAATACATGCCATGTTTTTTGGGTTTAAATTTTTTCCATTCCATAAGAAATAGACAAAACTTCATTTATATTTATCTAAATGAGAGATAAAGTCATTGTGAACAGAAAAAATGTGCAAAGTGTTGCGAAATTGAAAGTACGATAACAGTATTTCACTCAAATATATATAAATACTCTTAACAGACACATTCGCGCAAAATAGGATGACATTGAACATCAAATAGAGAAGAGTTCTTCGAAGTAACAAAAATAAAAATGAGTTGCTTTGTGGTGTTGTTTGGAATAAAAAAATTTACAAAAGATACCAAAAAATGAACACAATCGCTGTATCAAAATAAAAATATGAGAAATGCATATTTATGTTGGTGTGTGCGGTAACTGAAACCTATCGATAATAAGAATCTTTTAGATTGCTATTGTAAACTAGGATTTTATTATTTGGAAATAACCCCAGAGAATAAACTGTCGAAAAAGATTTCTTTTCTTCTGCTCTCTTTCTCGTCTCATCATTGACGAAGTAAAGATGATAATTACGACCCGTTACAAACGTGACACATCTGACACATTCATTCAAATGGTATACTTTCAGTGCAAGTCATGGCACTTTATTTTTCTTATGGGATAACATCTTTCGAGCAAATAGTTCGAAGCTAATGCCAAGCTTTTATTTTAATTTCAGTTAAGAATAGAGCGGCAGAGAAATTCAGTTAAGAGGCAGTTACTATAATGCGTTCGTTTACGGTGTTTGTAATGAATAGATCAATTTTAATAACATTTTGGAGAATAAAAAATAAATTTTTAAAATATTCTGCCACAATGAATGGCCCCAAGTTGTTGACCCGCCCTTATCTGTTAACCTGTCAACGTCTCTAAATCGTCTAGTAATGGCAACAATAAATTTCATTTTCTATTATAAATAAAAACAGTTATATTAATGCTGCTGTAATCTAAAATATAAATACATATTTAATTAGAATAACGTTGTTTTAAAATTATAAAATTAAGTTTGGATTAGAGTATATTTTATATTAAAAATATTACTTTATTCTAAAATATTTTAAATATCGACAAAAATTTGTAGCAGAGATTGGATTGACATTTTCAGTTCCCGTTATTCTTCTAGTCTATGGATTTTCAGTTAGAATTAAGTGATTCCATTGTAAATACTATTAAGTTTCTTTTTATTTAACAATATTGAAAGTTTTACAACATAAACAAATCATACACAAAAATAAATCAATTGATATGCAAAAAAGGGTATTAATTCATAAAAATTAAATAAATTAAAATAAATTTTGAAGAAGAATACAGAATTTTGATATAAAATAATGCGAAGAGAAACAATAAAAATGCGAAAATGTTTTCTTAATGCTTTACGAGAATCGCATCTGAATTACATGGTTAGACACTTAAATAAATCTTCTTTTTATGTGTAATTTAATTTAAACTTTTTTAAGGAATATAATAAAACAAATTTTCCTATCGGTTTGCTTCCCATAAAATGATGTAACTAAATATTCTTTAGCTTCAATCGCTAACATTAATAAAAAACAAAAAACAAAGATATTTTTCAAATAGATGTTCCAAAATGAGTTTATTCAGTATAAATTTGAGTTTTTTTTGTCAATGGACATTACTTTAACCCATCGGGAAAAATAATTGTTCAAAAATAAATATAAACTATAATAAATTACTATTTTATCGAAGCTAAAAATAAAATTTATTAATTTTCGGTTATAGATAGAGAAATGTGAAATATGTTAGTTTATTCCAGTATAGTATCCGAAGTGTGATAAGAATTTTAATTAAATAATCAGAAAAATTGATCGGAGCTTAATTGGTCTAAAATAAAATACCAGAAATTTTTGTGAAATCGGTTGCTAAGAACAGAACAATATAAAAACCAATTTTCACTCATTAGACGGCCAACCAATCAATTAAATTTTAAAACATACTCTCATGAATATATTAGTTATAAAGCAGTATCGTTAACACTGTTTTAAATTATTTAACAATTAAAACTCGCGATTTTAAAAAGTTTTATTAAGGCTTGTATCCGATGATAAATCAGCTCAACATTATCTAACATCATAAATACAGACATAGAAGCGAACGCCAGTAACTTTTATTGCCACCGATTGTTTACTTCGAGTACACTTATGCGGCATTAAAATTAAAAAATAAAACTAAAAGCGTGCGTTAGCGCGAAGTGATGCGATGCCACGCATATAAAGTGGATATTAACAGCTATATAAACAATACGATACTCGAAGCGCTTATGTAACGATACTGGAAGTTAATCATCACTTGAGAGTTGTTAGCCTATCGCGCACTTAATGTAAACCTTTTTATTTGATTTTCGATGTAAGTTAGTGGTCGCTCAAAGAAGTGGATTGCCTTCAGGTGTAATAAAATACTAATTATTAAGTAGAAAAACCCGGGATATGTATGTATTACTCAAATAGAGAAACTCGATTAGGCTTTAATTTATTTGATGGCAATCATTTGGAAAAATTAGTGCGCATTAGTTTTTCTAATCATAAGCTTTGCTAATATTTAATGGATTTATGATGACTAATAAGAATAAACATTAATAAACAGTTAATTGTGTCGTGCGTTAACTTACGTCCAAAAATGTTTCCGACGAGTGTTGGCGGCAAACAGAATATGACCACAAGTAAGTCAGCGAACGCTAAGTTACCGATCAGTCCGTTAAACACTTTATTGCAAGTACTAAACACCGAATGCTTGTGAGTTCTTCGCAACGAGATTATTATCCAAAGTACTGACATATTGCCCACTAATCCGACGAAAAATACGCACAAATAAGCGGCACATAAAGCCAATGTCCATATTATAGAGTAGCGTAGAAAACATCCATAACCCGACTCACAACTGTATGGTTCAACTAAATCGTCGTAATGTAAACTCAAATTTTGCTGCGATTGATAATCAGTCTGATAAATCGAAACATTTGTTGACTCAATATAATCCATGTTCAATAAGAATAAGTTTACATGAGTTCATGAGAAAATATAAACACATGAATAAACTTTATTTTTTACATGTGAAAATAAAGCGTAATTATAATGACGATTCTCTTATGTTTGTAGCCTTTACTTGTTTTTGAGAAATATTTTTTTAATAAAAAAAGTGTACCCTATTTTCGGATTGAAGTTATTTTCTTTCTCTCGTTAAGAAAGTTGTCTCAGCATAAACTTTGAGCTGAAAAATTTGTTTAGTAAACAAAAAAGTCTATTATCTAAAAATACAATATAAATAGTAAACAATAAATAAATATTTAAACGCGTTCATTGAAAAATCAAAATTGAAAAATTTTCACTGATTAAAACTTAAACGATTATAATTTAATTAATCAAATAATTAAATTGCAAATAATACTGATTATTGTTTTTTGTTTTACAAAAATTTCCGGAGTATTGTTTGCGCCCCGAAAACAATTTATAGCTCAGACCTGTTTAGGAAAGCTTATACGAAAAATATTTCATTCATAACTTTTTTGCACCGACTTTTTTTCAAATGCTTACAAACACAGATTTATCAGTGCATTACTCACTACGCTCGCACATAAAGCCTAAGAGATGGTATACGCAAGAATGTGCGAGTATGTGAGTGCATGTTTGCCACTGTTATTGGGTTACTATTGGAAACATATAGATTCTGTTGCGCAACCACATCCGACACACAGAAATACACTTACGAAAAGAGTTGGTTATCTGGTCAATAATGTAATGATTAATTGATTTTTTTATTAGTCAACAATTATAATAAAACTAACATATTTATATTAAGGAAAATTTCGGATTATTTCACAGCATATGAGACATTATATTTTAATAGGTTGTCATTTGATTTGAGAGTATGTGGGCTTTCGATTTAGAACTTACCTTAAGTTGAATGTTAATTGACAAATAAGGAAAGGTTAGGCAAATAATTACGGAAATTAATTATACGGTTTGCTTACTGCCAGTATTTGCTCGTTTTCTAACCAGACTAGAAATCTTATTTATTCCAGTTGTTTATCATTCACCAGACATAATACTAATTTACTTACATTTTCCATCAGTTTTACTTATGGTTTCTTGACATGAAAATTTAAGTATTGAATTACAAATTCTTTAAGTATGAATTTTGATCACTTTTGGATTTAAATATTAAATTCAATTTCATATGCAAAGTCTAGTGTAAATAAACTTATACTGTAAAAAGAAATATAGTAAGAAATCTATGGGTAACTTGATTTTGAAACACCAGTAAAAAGCGATTAATGAGATGAGAAAAGTTATGAATAAATCATTTTAATGCAAAATAAGTTACATTTAATATTGGATTAATTGACTATTAAAAGAAATTAGAAATTATTAGAAATACAATTTAATATACAATAGAAATAAAGTGTGAATTTATTTTGATAACTTGACTTCAAAATTATATATGTAAATGTGTATGAAAAATGATGTTACGTTATCAAAAGAAAAAAGCCACACTTTATTTTATATACAAACTTCTCAATGTATGTGAAATTCTAGTTTGAAAAACAGTTAAACTATTACCATTTAAGGGATTAAAAGTCAAAACGAAATCAAAATTTATTATTAAATGTGATTATGCAGTATTAGGATCAGTAATATTACTTAAAATATGTATTAGAATTTTAAATTGTTAAAAATTTCAAACCAGAGCCCTATTGAAACCTGACAGCTTGAAAATAGGCCAGGCCTGAGCCCGATTTTTTCAAAAAGGGAAAAGCCAGATAAGGCCAGACCAAATAAAAAGTTCATAATTAGATATAATAATGTTTTAATTAATATCATCATAATTTGATCTTAAAAACGATAATTTATCCATTGTATCGGGTTTTAATAGAGTTCTTTTTATCGATTAATGTTAAATTAGCATATACCTAGCCTTGTTAAGGGACCATCAAATTAGGGGACACAATGCAGTCAAAGCTTGCGCATTAATGTTTCAATAGTTGGCTCAATTAATATCAGTGTTGGACTTGCATAATAGACAGCGCTTATGAATCTGACTAAAATCTGAAATAAAAACTGTAAAATGTGATTTTGTTTAAACATTTTTTATGAGGAAAACGTTTTGAGATTAATAAATAATTCTTTATAAATAAATTAGATCTTTTTATGTATGTTTTAATTATATTTTTAAAAATTTTCTAAAATTTTTAAAAATATATTAGCAAAATCTACTTAATAAGATCTAATTTACACGAAAGAATCATTTCATTATATCTAATAAATTATTTGCCCAATGTTTGAAACACTACTTGTGTCCCTTAATAAGAAGGCTTGCTATAATTAAATCATGCCTTAAATTAAAATAAATTTGACAAAACTTTTATATATTTTATTAAAAAGTTTAAGCTCTACAAGGCCCGAATTTTTTTATTTGAAGCACTAACCCGACCCGGCCCTCAAAATTATGTCGGGTTACGCTTAAAAGTCTAATACATGTATGTATCAATAGAGTTAAATAATAAATAAACTTATCATTTTTCAAATAAAACTAAACTTATAATATGTTATATATCTCAACTTAGCGATTCGAAATCAACGCTAAAATATATAGATTATACTCTTAATTAAAACAAACAGTCTTACATTTTCTCAAAATTCTTTATTAAGTTAATATATAACTAAACGTTTAGTAATACCAAAAAAATGTTAAATCATTTTCAGAGCTTTTAAATTACATGAATTCAATACTTTCAATAAGCTAGTCCTTAGCAATTTCGACCTATCATTGTGATCCGGAATCGAACTGACTTGATCTCTCAACAGATACACCATATTTCGTTTACCATAACGCGGAGGATTACGAAATTCACAGTCAGGGCAGTAATCAGCTGCGGCCACGTTATCAGCTGCTCCACCAATCGCTTCGGTTTCTAATGATGCCGTTGAAGTGGTAAACTTGTAACTCGTAGTTATTATTAATAACGTAATCATTGCTATTGAAAGATCCATTTTGCTTACAGAAGTTTAATATCTAATAAAAGATTAGTTTTATCGCTAATATTATTACTAGAAAAAATACATAATAATTATTTTATTAATTAAATTTTAAATTGAAAATTAAAGCTTTACTGAATTAAATTTTTTGGTGTAAATTTTATACACTGATAAAAGAGTTTCTGCTGGTTATGGTAAACAATGTTTAATTTTTTCGTCAAATAGTCATTGTATTGATACTAAAGATGTTCACGGGTAGTGGTTTTTCGACCCGACCCGAACCGCCATATCTTAAATTTAACCATAACCGAACCGAGAAATTTGATGAACTACGCGAACCGAACCGATAAGATACCCGATAACCCGAAAACCCGACAATTAACACATAAAATTTATAAAATACGTTTAATAATCGAATAACAAAATTGTATCAAAAATAATGAAATATATGAGTTTACTATTCATTTTAAAACTACTAATATATTAATAATTAAAATTATTAATATATAAGATGCTTATAAGATTCTTAATTGACTTTTAGTAAAGTCAAAATTCATATACAATTCTTTAAATTTCATACAAAAAGTTGATTATCGGGTTTTCGGTTTCATTCGGGTTAACCGATAAGAAGTTTATTCAACCCGAACCGAACCGAATAATGATAAATAGTAACCCGAACCGAACCGATAAAAAACCAGTCGGGTAAATCCGTCGGGTTAACCGACCCGTGAACATCTTTTATTGATACCAATTCAATCTCTTTCTCGCATATGACCACTACTAACTGTTATCTCATTTAAAACTTTATCTGATATAAAACTTCTTGCAAGTACTTTATATATTTAATTTAGGGGGGATTTAGTAATAAAATTGTCCTTATTTAATAGCTGGACAATAAATGTATAACAAGTCTTACAACAAAAACCGGAAAATTTACACATTCTTGAATAGATATTGAATAAAAAAGTTGAATAACTACTAATTTATTATTAACTTACACGATTAAATTCAACGTTGCTTAATGAGAGTACCCGTGAAATCATGAAATAACTAAAGTTTAAATAATTGATTTCATATGTGTTGAACTAAGATTGATTGCGGAAAATTACATTCTAACAGATTAAACACCTTTAAATAATTGCATGAATATGAAAATTATTCTAAAATAAATTACAATAATAAAACTATTAAGTTAAACATAATCATGTCTTACCTTTTTATGTTGATATAATATTAGCGTGACTGAGGGTAATTAAATTTTATTTAATAAATGTATTTTTTTATAAAATTAAATTTAGTTGAATTTTCAAAATCATATACCAATTTTAATCGAAATAATTCTGCTAAAACATTTAAAATTTAAATGGCTTTTCAAAAATGCTTTTATACTTGAATCAAAGAGCATTTGTATTTAATTAATGAGTAATATGACTGACTTGTTGGTGACTTTCTCTAAACACTAATTGACGAATAAGCCACTAATTACAGAATATGACACGAATTTGATTATTTGTTAACTTATTTTCATATTTCATAATTTTGTTTAAAGCTACGATAACTCATAAATTAATATAATTATTATAAGTAAAAATATTTTTGATTAATCTATTAATTAGTGATATAATATCTCTGAATAGATGAATGATAAACATTCAAATTCTAAAAGCATTCATTTCTAATAATATTATGAAATATAATTTAAAGTTTAAATTAGTAAATAAAATATGTTTGTTAAATGTTTATATTTTTAAGTTTAAAACATGTTCGAAACTGACATTTATAGGTTTAAGGTATGCTTGTGTAACAATTATATGAGTTTTTAAACCCTAAAAAGCATGGATACAATATCCCTTTTTATTAAAAGAATTGATCAAATTGCCTTTATCAAAATAAGACTATAAACCTACAGAAATACATGCAGAGAGCTAAATGTTTTATTAAAAATGAGATCTAAAATATTAATCAATTTGAATCGAATGCTTAATAATAATTTGCGATATTAGTTGAACTGAAAATATTCCAACTCTTTTTATTCAAATTTAAATTGAACCAAAATTTTTTAGATTAAAATGTAGAAATATTAAAATTTATTTAGCAAATGACGAAAAGAAATATTATCAACTAACAGTTTTTATTTGAATTTCGAGTTTACCTGAGTATACCCCCGCACTCAAATAAATAAAATATAAGGTGGAAATTACTATTAATACATTATTTTCTATATCTTTGTTGTAATCAATCAAAATTGTGACGTCTAGTCGTCTTACGACATAACGTACCAGAATGGACAAAAAACAACTCTTATTATAATTTAAACAGAAACTTATTATTTTGAGTAATCGATAAAAGAACTGTGTTATATATAATTTTACTATCAAAGGAAATTCAATTTGAAATAACAAGAGGTTTATTCTATATTTTTTCTTATAAAATATTTTCATAATGATGTTTAGATTTGTTTTGTTTATGCCAATATAAACAGTAGAATTCAAATAGAAAAGAATACAATACTTTTTTATGATGTTAAGACATAAGGTAATGTTAGAAATGTTCACTATGTTAGAAATGGTCAAATAACTTTCAAAAAAAGATTATGATTGCTGTTGTGAAAGCTTTGTTAAACATTTTTATATGTTTTAATGCATTGTTTATCGCGGTTTTCTGTATATCTTATTGTCGAAAAAATCTTTTTTATATATGCATTACAATATTGCCTGTTTTAATCAGAACAGAAAAAAAGAAAGTAATGATCTAATTTTTTCGACATCAGCTATTATTTGAATCACGAAATTGGTTCAAGTCTGGGTTAAAAAAGAAAGAGTTAATCTAATGGAGGCGTTGTGTAACATTATATGGCAAAGTTCGATACAGTAACGCAACAATAATTTTTTATGTTACTTTATGAATAGCATGATCATTGTGCAGACACAAAACCAATGTCCATTATCTGTAGACATGGTCTGCACGTCTGCGGAACCCCCGATAGAAACCATTAGCAGAAAATGAAAAATAAAAATTAGGTTTTTGTTTATCTCCATAAAAGCTTCTTAACGTGATATCATCGCACTATTGAAGAACTGGGAGTTAAAAAACTCATTAATATTGCGAACATAATGCTGAATAAGTGGTAATCCTTTCCTGAGTCGATTGCTATGCCAGCGATTTTCGTTTTTATCTTTGTGAAGCGTGTCGTATTATCGAATCATCGCACTTCACTTGGTTTCGGTTCAAAGTCCAACTAATGTTAATATGATTTAATTTTAAAAACATTGCGAAACCGAATCATCGTTTTTCTACAATAATCAATACTAATCAACAGACGTTTGCGTTATTAACTAAATTTATTGATTGCTTATTTTGGGGCTGGAAATTCTAACAGGAAATAGTGAAAACCGAAAGGAAATGCATGTTAGACTGTAAATATGGTATTTTCATTAATTACAATTATTTGACACTTTTTGCGTTGTTGTCACGCAACTACAATAAAATTGTCATTTTCTAAAAATTTAACGCCGGTATTGTGTGGGTTATATACAAAAAACTGATTATTGTTTACATTTTAAAGACCATTTTATAATAGTTTGACGCGTAACACAATTTATTAGATTTGTATATAACGTTAAGAAACTGTTTTAAAGCGAAATAATCTTATTCTTGATATATCACAATAGTCAAACTTTTTGTTATGTTCCATACATTAAAATACTTTACATTTTACGTTTTATCATAACCAGGAATCGGATTTTTATGGTGTCTAAAGGCATCAATTATGGTATGGTATTATGGTGTGTTTTTATGCTAATTATGGTGTAGATTATGGTGTGGATATTAGCTTTTTAGCAAGCTTTTAGTAAAGCTTTGAGTACTTTTCTGATTTTCCAAAAAAATTATTTAAAATTTTTGATATCTTGAATCTATTTTGTAAACAATGTTATTGTTTATAGAAAAAATGTTCAAAAGTAACGATAATTACCCAATTTT
>JAQGAW010000679.1:0-25589 GCA_034698025.1 Phthiracarus crinitus
TCATCATTCAGTTCATTAAATAACTTTGATGTGAGTTTTGTCGTTATGTGAATCTTTCATTTCAGTTTAAATTGAAATAAGTTTAATATTACAATGAAAATATATGCATTGATTATTTTAATTACAGTTACTGTTGTTTTTACGAATAGTATAAGCTTACAAACCCTAAAAATTAAGAATAATTAATAAAAATTTTTAAATACAGTTAAATTAATCATAAAAATATTTTATAAATTACTTAAAACATTCACAATAATATTTATCGCATTCCATATCTATAAGATTAAATAACATTTAAAAAATGATTTAACACTTTATTGGATAAAATCCCCTTTAAGTAACTAAATTAAACTGAAAAATGGAAAAATACATAAAAAACTAAAATCACAGTTATGTCAATAAAGCGTTAGTTTTAATACTTTTAGCACAGCTTTATCTCATTCAATGCAGAGTCAAAATAATTTCTGCTCTAAAAATATCTATGTTAATGTTTCATATAATTAGCCAACAAATCAACACAACTTATTACACACACGTCAAAGCATTCGCCAATTTTAAGCACTTAATTACACATAATTCTGGCGCATTGTATGCAATTACTATTTACACAGTTTAAAGTCAGTTTTATAATAACTGTTACGCAGAATTATACACGTTCACGCTGTTTACTTTTTTAATGTGCATTTTGAAATGTTTCATTCAAGTCATATTAAATTGAATATTAAAAATTTAAATATTAAATTTAATTTTTGAGAAACTCTAAAATATAATTTCTAAAACTTTTATGATTAACGATAAAGTTTGAAAATTGAAGGCACAAATAAAATTAGTGGGTTATTAACTTTAATTGTATGGTTAAACTAATATAGTTTTCTTAAAAATTATTGTCCCTATAATACCCTGACTTTATCGGTTAAATGAAATTGAATGCTCAAAATGCTATTTTACACATTTATTTTTGTCCATAAGATTTGTCATTATTAAATAGATAATTACTAAAGTTGTCATTTGATTTATTTTTCAAACTCATTTTTGGATTTGTTTGGTGTTTTAAAGCACTTGATGAATGTTCTGCAACTGAGGAAATGAAGAGATCGCAGGAAATATGCTCTGAATGTTTTTAGTTGTGCGCTAATATACAGTATTTTCACATTAACTTCGATTTAAGTTCGGTTTAGCGCATTGAAAGATCATGAGTTAAAATGCTAAACAATTCGACCCAAAACTCATTTTATTGCGTTTAATTTCCTGCCGTTGTCTTATACCGAGCAAAACCTTCTATAAATCTAAGTTTTCGTTACAACGCCAATATATAACGTGTGTACTGTATATGTTGTATACGTTAACACATGATTTCTATCAAACCCGCATTAAATCGATAAATCGAATGCAGAGTTTGCGAATAAAAACTGGTCAACACTTTTCAAACTGCAATTTTATTAAGAAGAAACAAGAAAATTTCATTAAAATGATTGATATGACTCGATCCTAAATCGTTTGAGTAATTAATACTTGGTAACTATTTTTCTCTTTAAAAATATTTTTTATAAAAATAAATTTGCAGTTAGAAATGAAATATTATATCACAAACTGGTATTTGATTGACAATAACTGTACACAAAGTTAAAGTTAGTAACATTTACAGAAACCAATACATTTTAGCTCTAAAACTCTAATATTAGATTCGCGTTAAACTAATTTTGAACAAAGTTACTAAAAATCAATTCAATGAAATTACGCTTTCATACAGATTAGGCTTTTAGATATAATTTGTTTTAATTAGTTTTATGTAGAAAATTAAATTAAGGTGTGTGTGATATCTCAGATCCAAATAAGATTAAATTTTGGCCTAATATTCATTGGAGTAGCAAACAGAGAGGCATTACAACACGCAATCACAGAATTGTCACTTTCTTTCACTCTGTGTTCTGTTATTTTAACAACACAGCACTAACTTTTTGTTTTTACTCCAGATTTCACAGATTTCCACAAACGACAACTAAGTTATACTGACAAAGCGGTCATTTAATATAACATGCTTTACTCTAAACAATATATTGTGCAGAATATACAGAGTATGTCCAAATACTAAATACTTTAGCATTTATAAGACTTGCCATTTTGTGCTCTATTATCAAAGTAAGCCTCGTATTAAAGTGCATCAACTGATAACTGTTATAACATAGAGTGTTCATTTCAAATTTCTAATTAAATTTAATTAAAATTTTTAGAAAAATTCTAATAACGCACTAATTTAGTTTAATATAATATAGTGCGGCGTAATATAATATGTTTGCATAAAAATTCCTTTTTTCAATATTAAACTTTACATTTACTTTATTAATTATACCATTAATGCTCACAATGTTTTGAATATGTATTCTATTGTATTGTATGACTAATTATGTATAAAATTAATATTTTAGAGAATCAATTCTAAAACTTTGGTTTTTAGCCACAATTTAAAGTTTTAATAACAAATAATTATCATTATTATATTGTTGTTTAAATAAAAGTTTTTAATATAATTGATATTTAGTTGATTTAGTAATAAGTAATTTAGAAATTAAACAATCCTGATGTTCAAGAAAACATTTTTTAAAAATAAATAGGTTTTGTTTTTCTAAATCAGTTGGAAAATAACTGAATATAATATATCATCATTACAATCCTTATACATCTATAGAAATCAATACATTTACCGGTATATGGAGTTTTATTTATTTATTGATTGATTACAAATGATCGTTTTAAAACAATCTAAGCTTTTTTGAAATATAAATCCTTATATTTTTTAGCTTATTTCGATTTAAAGAATTCGCCATTATATTGACAATGTTAAAACTTCTACGTAGATATTCTTATGTTTTACTATATTGTTTTATTTTTGAAAGCGAGCTTAAAAATAATTGTCATTTTTCTGTATCCGTGCCATAGAGTAAATTATATTATTATAAGTTAAGGAGTAAATATTCTCTGAGAAAAATAATAAAAATTATTGATGATTCTTTGATTATTTTCTAAGGATTTTCTTTTGAAAAATTTAAAATTATTAAACAAATCATAATATGAAAATTCTTTTACAATGAGAAATAAATAAATAAATATATATATAGTAATACTTTTTTTAGGAACTATCATCCAATTTATGTTTGTTAAATATCAAAACATAACAAAATAATAATTAGCTTTAAATTTTAACTGAGAAATATTATTGAATGTAAATTTTAGCGAAAATGCCAAAAATATAATATAATCCATTTTAAAAAATTTTTAATGTGTTAAGAAATGTTTGATTAGTTAGGAAACGTGATAATTCTTCGATTTTCTTTTCTCAATGTATATTTTACTCCTTGTATATAACGATATATTTTGAAGCAATATTTGTAAACAAACGAATTGAGTTGAAATTTAATATTAAATCCGATAAATTTATTTGAATAAAAGTAGTCATAGATACAGAAATCCGTATAAATTACCATAAGATCTGCATCTAACTTATTCGATAGCCTATAGAGAAAACCGAAATGCATTCGCAAATATTCAGTGAGTAACAAATTCAAATTATATTCGAGAGATTTGGTATACAAGATGTTGAAAACGAGATAAAATATATTTCATTTTGAATAAGAAATTCGCTATCGATCTTCAAATTTTGTTTTTATTTAACCGATGATAACAATAACAACGAAAAACAAACTTATGATCGAAATGTGTAAAGAAGTGCAGTCACACCAACTACAGTAATATGTTGGCAAAAAATAATATTTAACTGAGTAATCAAATGATTTATTATTATGCGTGTTTGCGCACATCGTTTATAACACATGAGATTAATTTAGTGACGAATTAAGATATTTATAGTTTACTGAGTTTTGGTGATATATTAGTTCAAAATTAAGTTATTTTAGGCAAACGAATAGAAAAATTGTAATAAAAATATTTATTCTTCAAATTAGTGTTCAGAAATATTATTTGAAAGTTGATTTAAGCCTACAGGAAGATATTTTATGAAATTTAGTTTATTTCTGTATTTGTTAAGTCATTTCTAACAAAAACTATAGATTTAGAATGAGATCAGCAATAAGTTTGAATATATTTTGTTAGCAATAAATGTTCGTTGAATTTACAATTATTATTAAATATTATTATAAAGTGCTTACAAAACTAAAAAATTAGAATTAATTTTTATAGCACAAAATAAACTGATACATACTTAGTTTCGGAGGCACTGACGGACACATTGACTTGGCTTTCGATAATGTAATAAAAGAGTGATTAGAATTAAGTTTAGTTTTGCGTTTCACGTTTGAGTTATAGTTAACATGAACAGCACTATTGATTTGAAACTGAGCGTCATTTTCATCAGTATTCGTATAGTTAAGGCTGTGGTTGTGGTCACGTAACGAATCATAGCTAACCTTCGCTGACTGATTCGCTGCCACATTCACAGTGGTGTCAAATATATCAGAGATATCTGAAGTGGTTTGACTCAAGTGATTGGCCGACTCATTGGTGGCAGCGATGGTCACAGTTTGATTAATCAGAGTGTATGACACGTTATGATTAAGTGCAAAACGAATTATCTGTCTGATTCGGCCGGAATTAATGTAATTTTGCAATGTTTTCGTATTCGCCTCAACGGACGGCAAGTTCTTATCTAATAACGCCTCGATTCGCAACACTTCGATCTTCTTTGTTATCGATGGCACTGGCGATGACTCAGACTCAGACGATAACTGCTTTGCTGGCACTTTTGTCGATACTGTAGTACTCGTTACAAGTTTTCCCTCCAATTGATTCGTATTTAAAGAAGAGTTGGCTGCAGTGGACACTACAGCGGACATAGAGTTCTGGGCAATGCCTGCTCTTTGCAGAGCCAGCGTTCTTCGATGCGTGTGAATGACCGCGATTTGCATTAGAGTCACAAATATGAGCGAAATCACGAATAATAAGAGCAGCACTGATGGCAATAGTCGTAGAAAGCGTTTGATTGTGCGGCGAAGAAGCGGCCTCACGGGTGGAACTGGCATTTGCACGAGACGTCCTCTTACGGCACTGGACATTGCTTTGATCGCAACCGTCGATCACAGACATTGCAATACATACACATACAGACCCAATCGTTTAGCCAATGCTGCCATAAATTTAATACTATTAATACTTCACATCATTCATCAAATTTCATTTCAAAAAAGCTCAAAATACTTGTTTAAAAAAATAGATTTTAAAAGTTTTTTTAATCAATTTTTATATAGAATTTATGAAACAAAATATAAGATAACACGGATATAAGATAAAAACAAATAAATTATTTTTAGTGCAACTGAAACGAAAACTTTTAGTCAGCACAAACAAGAAAACAATAATACTCGAAAAAACTCATTTTATTTCATTAGTCACTACTAAATCTCGAAAATGTGTTGTTAACAGTTAGTAAGCTCTTTCATTCTCTTAGTTTTCTCTGTTGGCGTGTATTTTATTCTCTCATATGACTTCTAAGGTTGAGGTATTGTTTGGTAAAAAACTTAAATGTAATGCAGCGTCAATTCTCTGTCAGCAATAATTTATATTAAAAGGATAATTTAAGGTCTGACTACTGGAGTGTAACGCCTGATTATAGGCCAATGGATAATAATCGAAATTAAATAAAAAAACAAAGGAAAGTAATTTATTTAAAGTGGAACAGATTTGCTAAAAGGTTAATATCATAGTTATTACAGCATAGTATAAGGTAAGCTTATATCACTCTATAATATATAACACAGTGCTATTTCCTTTCACACACAAAAAAAGATTTTTTAATCAATCATAAATCATACGCGTAATGCATTATAGATAATTTTAAAATATATATTCAATTTATTTATGGTTCGGTTAGTTCTGGTAGAAAAGAAAAGTAAAACAAAATTTATAACTACTAGACAGAGAAAGAGAGAAAAACACAGAAAAGTTCGGAAACAGAATTCGAGAAAAATCCGTTATTTAATGGCGTTCACAAACTTATCGCATAACGTATAACAAAATATATACATTTAGTGTTTTGCTATGTTTTCAAGGATCCATTCATAAGTAAAATATACATTAAACATACAGTTAAGAAAGCTCTTTCACTCTTATCATTACTTGATGTTTATATAATAAACTAATGCTAAGATATATATAAACGGGAAAATATATTCTAAAAAAGAGATTAAATACATTCGAATAGTTATCTATGGCACGGGTAATGTCTAAATAATTGTCTGTAATGGAAAGTAATAGCAATAAAAAGTGCGAAAAAACAACTTAATAACTATGATAGATGTTTGAGAATGTATGCGTAAGTATTTACTTATTGTATATTTTTCATGTTAAGTGAATGCTTAAATCACTTCGAAAAATTTAATCAAATGATTTTCCTAATGATGCGGAATTTTCTTTCAATCGATTTCGAGTATATTCAAAGTAGAAAAGAAAGTATTCCTTTTTTAAAGTAAAAGAAATGTCAATTTTGCAGAATTGCTTAAAATAACCTTAAGCTAAAGCTCACAAAAGCGATTTTGTTGAAACATTTACCGGTACTCTTATTTTAAAGTTATAAAACAAAATCAATTGAACGAAATAGTCTTATTATTCAACTCAATTTATCTCTTAACACCCATCGCCTAATTAAACATTATATCACTCGAAGAGATGTTTCACTAGAGAAACAATAATAATAAAGGGAAAACGTTTTCTATAATAATGTGCTACAAAATTATTAACCGTTAACTCTAATCCCTTAATGTATTTTTCGTGATGATAATTCATCGCTAGTGATGAAGAAGCGAGAAATAGAGAGAAAAAAATTAATAATAATAGCAATAATAAACGGGATGAAACTTATGATCATTGGTTGCTATGGCGATAAAAAAATTTCTCATCCGAGAGGCATATAACTAAAATTCATAAGTGTTAACGCTTTAGTGTAACTAATAATATTAATAAAATGACATATTGCTGACAAGAAATAGGTTTTAGCAAATTAATTATATCTGACTGTCTGCCTGTTATCGTTACAAAAGATAATTATTTAAAAAAGAATATATGATAGAAGCGAAATCAAATCAAACTTACTTGACTTTAAATGATTTTTTTATCAGTTTATGTCACAAATCTCAAACTTGTGAACAAATTTTTAGTTAATTTTAATATTTTTATTAATAATTCATTAATAATGAAATGGTTTTATAGAGAAAAATGTTAAGTATTGACGTGTTTAGCTGGTGGTCAATAATAACGAAATCCAATATACCATTGACAACACCGATATTGATAAGAATTGACTGTAAGGTAACTGTAATGTTTAGATGTCACTTATCCGCAACAGCGGACATACAACGATACTCGTCAATAAAAAAATAAATCTGCTATACAAACAAGAGAGCATAAACTAGAGAGCATTGAAAAGAGAGAAAATGCATAAAGCGATATGTGATGCGAAGCATCCACACAAGTGTAAAACTCTATCGCCAACAGATTACGTAAAGATGCGAATTCTCCTCCAAATCTTCCCACCAATCAATGGTTAACAGAATCGTATATATCACGCACTCTTCAGAGAAATTATAAAACTTTCACATCGAACTCATTGTTAAACGCGATAAAGCAAAGCTCAAGCCCTCTGTTGTGCTTAAATTTGGTCATAAAAATTGTTCAAAAACTTTGATAATTTTAATAATATTCGAATCAAGAGTTGAATAAATATTTAAAAATACGTTAAGGTTTTTACAATATTTTATTATTATCAGAATTATCAGAATAAATAATAATTAATAAAACTATTATTTGGTTTACGGATTATAAACATGTCATAAAATATAAGAATAAGTTTGTTATAAAATATTATAAGAAAATAATTATAGTTTTGGGAAATAAAGAGAATGTGAATAAAAATTAGCTCATAAAGACGTTTCGCTTCAAACAGAATCCAAAGAATCAGAGTCACTACTAAATTCATGTTCAGTATTAGATGTGTGACTGTTATCGGATTCATCGGATGTTTCAAATACATCATTGTCACCATCACTGTCATCACTGACATCACTGTCAGCATTCGAATCATTAGGCAACGCATGCGCTACTCTTCTAATCGTGTCAAAAATTTCGATTTTATGACTAATTTCATAGATTAAAACTTGTCGATACTGTTTGAGGTGAGGTTTAAATTTTTCAACGATAATTGAGATGATACTATCCAAACATAACTGTCTTGTCAACAATGAAATTGGTTCTCTACAGACAGGACAGCTGCTGTTAACCGAACAATCTTTCCACTGATCGATACAACCAAAGCAGAAACTGTGACCACAATTGATAACAGTTGCGAATATAAACAGCTCTTTACAGATACCGCACGTCAGTTCTGTGTTAATCATTTCCAATAATTTATTATTATTATCAAATACTTCTGTATTAGTTTTGATCATTGAAACCATTGCTGAAACTTCTTTCTGTAACTCTTCGATATGTCTTCTATTAAATCTCATATTTCGCTCAGTTTTAGCCATTTCTTCTTTTATTGTGTTTAATTCTTTATCTTTTTCTATTAATAATTGTTTTAATTTCTTAATTTTTGAGTTCTCATCGCTTGATTTATTATTTACAGTGTGTTTTCTAGTTTTTGATTCCAAATTTTGATTGCAATCGCTGTTAGATTTGCTCGATATTCCAGTATTTGACAGTTTGGTATTGTTTTGTTTGCTGCTATTATCACCAAAAACCACATAAAGTGGTACATAATCAGTATTTTTCGATCCGTACGAGTAATTAAAGCCACTTCTAGTTTTCATCTTACTTTGAGAAATAAATTACGATTTCGAGAATTCAATACTCAAATTTAATTAAATAGATCTTCAAATGAAATCATTTATAATTTGAACTTTTAAAAAAATATTATTGCAAATGTTAGGAATTGTTATGCGCACGCATTCAGCCAAACTTTTAGTCAGAAATTTAACATTTCTAAAAATTATTAATCGTTAATGAATCAAATGATACATCACTGACTATTAATTTTTGAAATGTGAATGTTTTGTGTATTATATAAAAATATGAAACTATTAATACAAACTTAGGAAATACCCCATTCAAAAATAGTGAAATATAAAAATAAGGATAAGACTTTTAATTGATTAATCTAGAAATTACTGTTCAGTTTGTAGATATATTGTCAATATTGTGATTTTTTGCGAGCAGTGAAACACTTTTATGAAACTATTTTTACGTAAAAAATCACAGTAACTATTGAGACTTGAATAATGACCGACAGAAAGTCAGTCTAAGTTAACACTGCCATCAAATAATTCTCAAATTAAAATATTATTAAACAAATTAAAATATGGCAGAATCAGTACATTTATTGCTAATGTCTGATAAAATACTCGATTTATAAAATTTTTAGGTATTGTTCGAGAACATCAGTAAAAATAGATCATCATTGGGTTTTGAAGGGTTTTGATGGGGTATTTGTTTTTGCGTTGAACACATTTTAGAAATGACACAAACTTAATAATTACATTCTAATAATCTCTAGTCTATATTGCTTGTGAACTATTTTAGTGTTGATTGTTTAATGTCTGTATATCGTGAGTAACCCTTTTACTACTTCAAAGAAAAGTTGACAAACTTCTAAGGAATATATGAAATACTTGTGCTAAGATTTGTATTAATATTAAGCGAATTTCGATAATAACCGAATTGACTTTAAAATTATATTTTACCATTGACTTTACATATACAGTAAACTATTTATAAGTGATTTAGTAAACTATTTATAATACTTTCTAGTGATTATAACCGAATTTACATTATACGGGTTGGACTGTATTTGATAATAAAAACAATTACGGTATATTTACGATAATGAATTAAAACAAAATATATTTTAAAAATGGAATTTTAATGATAAACCGATTAACGTTTTATGAGTACAACATTCAGTCAGTCATAAAAATTCAGTTACAATTTGAAAAAATTTCAATCCTAACTAAAAACTGATTGTTAATATTTTTATTTGTTTCAATGGTACAAAAGTATTTTCCAGAAACATTCAAAACACGTGTATATTTTGTAAATATTAGAACTTTTAAAAAGCCCGTATTAAATATAAACTAAAAATTATTATAATTAAAAAACAAGACAAGAAAAAACTCTTAAGAAATCACATAAAAATTTATTTCTTTAAAAATTAATTAAAATAACTGCAATTAAATTAAAAAGTATTGGTGAGCAACAAACTATAGATATAAACGAAGCGCCAATATCTATACAATTAGTCGAATTCGATGATGAGGTATGAGTTTATATTTTTTTTGTTTTGAAGTTCTAGCGTTAGTTAGCAATAAATGCGTTTTTTGTTTTTTATAGTGTTTGAGGAACTCTAAAGCGTTTGTGACCACATCTCTTCATAGCTAAGGAGCCAAATATATTTTTTTCAACATCAATAACGAATTACTTTGTTTTAAATGTTAATTAAGTGTTAATAAACTATTTTGAAGAAAAAACAACGTTTTTACGACAATAGGTCTGCGAAAAATAAAAATAGGTCTGAGATTTCATGGATTATTGATTGAAAAAAAATTACCATTAATAGACTGCTCGTCATTTTTCAACGAATTTACTACAGAATTGGAGATAATAATAGGCGAAACGTGGTTAGAATTGACGTCCTCAGTATTTGGTGCATTACTATAATTTAAATTAATTAATTGCTCTAAAGATCCGCCAACTACTTGTTGCAATGACGGCTCCATTGCAGATGAAATTATTTCATTATAATTTATCAAATTATTCGCTTCTAAACTTACTTCAGGGCTAAACAACATAAACTCAATTAAATACTAAATTGACTATAATTAACGTTATTATTAACGTTACCTATAATCTACGATATGATTATTATGTGAGCCACCATTTAAAGCGAACTGATCCTTAATGTTCAGTCTTTGAGCCCGATTTACGTCTTCGACGATATCCGGCTTTACATTTGAAGTAATATCACTATTAGTAGTAATTATAACTAATTGTTCATCTTTTAGATCATTTTTTAAAATATTTTGATAATTATTCGCTTCTTCTCTGATCTTTTCAGGAGTACTTCCAGTGGAATCACTTAATTGTGGTTCTGGTGTTTCGTTTGGAGAATTCGATGGTGAACTTCCTCTAGCATTTGGAATCGATTTTCGAGTTCGACTCATTATAGCCTCAAGTTTCTAAAACAAAAGCAAATGATTTTTATTTTTATTTTAAAATGGTATAAATTGCGTACTTTTTTCCTCGCGAGGCGCTCTTCTTCATCCTTTTTCAATCTTTCTTCCAACTCTAATCTCTGGCGCTCTGCTTCCTCTTTAGCCTTTCTTTCCTTCTCTTCTTTCTCCAAACGAGCTCTCGCTTCCTCTTCTTTACGCTTATTTTCTATCTCTTCTCTAATTCTCGATTCTTCCACAGCTTTCCGTAATCTTTCTTCTTCCGCTGCCTTTTGTTCCTCTAATAGTCTCAGCTGTTCCTCTTCTAATCTCTTGTGTTCCTCCTCTTCTCTTCTCTGTCTCTCCAATTCCTCTAATCTTTCATTTTCGATTCGTTGTCTTTCGAGCTCAGCTTCTCTTTCGGCCTGTTCTCGCGCCTGCTTTCTCTTCTCAGCCATCATTTTCTTGTATTCTTCTTCAGAAATTTCTTTCTTAGAAGAAGGCATCGAACTATCACTGTTCTCCATTGATGGAGATATTATCGTTTCACTCTCTTTTGGCTCAATTATTGGCACACTTTCATCAACAAATTTATTCTCTTCTTGTTTCGATTCGTCCACATTTTTGTAGTTAATTTCTATTGCGCTCACACTCGTCGTAATTGATTCAATCTGTTTAGAAGCCTTTTTGGCCAAAGCCGCAGCTTTAACGTGAGCTGGTTTTCGAGGAGGTGTGGGCTTCGGCGCCGATGACACTAAATTGGTAGACTCGTTATCCGGAGACGAAACGGTTAACTTATGCAGTGACGCGCCTGCACTTCGAGCTCTACTCGAGCGTAGAGCGGGAGTGGGTTGTGATGACTGCGCTTTCTTCTCTGTCGAACGGCTTCCTCTGTTTGGAGTGTCTCTTCCTTCCAAAACGTGATCGACATTAAACGTGCCGATAGTGACAGGTCTAGGTTTTCTCGCCACAGTAGGCTTTGCACGCATTTTCACCGAATTTGTATTATTAGTCGCATCTGTGGCCGATAACATCGAAGAAGACGAACGTGTAGGAGACGTAACATTATTCTCTCTAGATTTGGCTATTAATTAATAAATTTAGTTATACTTTAGATTTGGTTATATCTTAATAAAATCTGTTTTCATTAAAACTTACAATTTAAAGGCAAAATAATTGTGCAATTAAAATATAAATGATAATATTACTAATATTGAGTGCAAATTGAGAATCGTTTCCACCACCACAAGCATATTAGAGAATCTAAAGCGTAATCTAATGTCTACTCTAAGAGCAAAACAAATCATTACTTACAGACATCATTAAGCGTCACTTGAGTACGCAATTTAGACGCTCTTGTGGGTCGTGGCGGTGGAGTAGGTTTGGCTGATAACTGAACCATACTTTTAGACAATTGTTTGTTAGTATTAAAAGAGGAATAGTTTAGAGGAGCAGTGAATGTTTGCGTTACGGCGTGCGACTTATTCGCACTATATTTTGCCCTCAAATCAGTGTTCAACTGAGTCATGCTTTTGAACATGCCTTTTCTAATTAACGAGTGAACAGGAGCTGACATTTGTGTTAATTGTGACATTGGTTTTGTTTTGTTAGTTAGATTCGACATGCTTTTCGCTTTAGCGTCAACGTTAGCATTCGTTAAATTGTTAGTATTACCAGAATTAATTGATTTTAAGCTCTCTTCGAGGTATCGTCGACGAGGTTTCGCCAACTGATCCAACCTAGTCATGCTTACGGCCCTCTTTGGTGTCAGTGCTGTCGTCAAACGATTCAGATTACTGTTGTCGTCATTCGAGTTAACATTAGAGTTGACACTCTTATCCCTATTCATACGAGCGCTACAACTGTTAGACCACTCCATATATCTGTCGCGTGGCATCACTGGAGTCAACTCTGGATGTCTCTTACGACGATATGACAGACCTGACAGCGAGACTAGGCTTTGCGACATCACGTAATCGTCTGATCGTATACATCATAGGTATATATTATATCAATATTTGTTATGTTTATGTTTACAAATAATATTCACATAAATCAATGTTATTCAATGTTATATTAATAAATATATGATAATAATGTTGTGCTCACCATAATTCTTATCGTCTTCCATGTCTTCGTCCATCTGTTTATAGTTATGGCTGTTGAGTGTGTCTGTCTGTCTCTAATACGCCGTACAATACAACACAACACAGTATTACTTCAACGACATATTACTTCTATACAGTATACTGTATAGTGTATACACTGTACGTACAATTATACAATTACTATGCGTTTATTCACAGAACAGACGCGAATTGAATCACTCGCACAGCCAGTATGAGAACGCAACGTCTAAACCAGTGCACTCCAAGTTGTAAGGGTAGCAAATCGTACTAATTATTACAATAATTTATAATAAAATATCACATGGATTGTGCTAACATTTCTCCCTAAAATCTAAACAATAAATTAACACTATATTAATATGACGAATAAACATGCCATAACATGCAAATATTAGGCGTTAGAACAACCCTTTGAACAATAAACTTTGGAAATTACAGGTGTAAGGCGTAACGCATTTTTGGATGTTTCTATAGTAACTGACAGTCAACTCTAGTAAAATCTAGATATTGTATACTAGTTTGCAGTTTCGCTATACAGTACAGTAGATTTCGTTGTACATCGAACTGATTATTTTAGTCACATTTCGCGCACGTATCGCTATATTAACCCGCAATGCAGTGTGCAGTGCAGCCATGTATGCGTCACTTAACTCATAGATATAGATAGAGAGACATACGGTATGCTTACTAGACTACAGTACAGTTACTTGACACCACTTCCAGTGAAAACAAGACCTACAACTTTTAAGTGAGAAGAGATAATGTAAGAAATGTAAATGAGAGAAATAAAATAAGTTATGTTAACTCTATCGCATTATTTTTGAAGATAAGAGGAAATACGTTTGCGCCCAATTTGAAACCAGCAAACTATAGATGGATTTTTAATTTTATATTTTTATGAGAAAAACCTTTTTTAAAGAATATATTTATTAAAACTAAAAGTACGAGGGTTTAAATAATTAAGTTTTATTACCTTTTAGAAGTAAAGTTAGGATTTCTTATGATATCACAGCAATTTTCAGTCTTAATTCTTGATAACCAAATAATTGAAATTTAAGTTTCGTGAGCTTATAATTTATCGATTTCTGAAAACTATTTTGCTTTAAAAAATGAAGAAAAGTTTTTTGAAAGTAATTTTCGTTATCAAACTCACGCTTTAGTTAATAAAACGTGACATTTTTGCGTTAGTAAAACATTCTTAATAATGAAAAGTAGTAAAACTAGTTTTACTCTTTGAAAGTTAATCAGTGTTTGAAAGTTGTTGAATGAGTATATCCAACACAATATATTTGACTTAATTTACTATAAAATATATCATAGAAATAACTTTTTTATTTATGCGTTACCATTAACTTAAACAACACTCGACTTACGAATTCATAACTTATGCAAAGTAATAAAATTTATTGTTTTATTATTTTTCTTTCTTATAAATTATTAAACAAGTTTTTTTATTTATTACATTTTTTATATTAAACAATTCTTACTTAACATGTGGTTTATTATATAACATTTCTTTTTCTTCATCACAAAAACAAACTAAATATAAGTTATAAATAACGTTAAGTTAATTATTATTTACGCCACATTAAACAAAAAATGGTTATTTTTCTATTATTTAAGTTAAAATTTTTTTAAACATTTTGAAAAATTAGATAACTCAATGATTTAATTGAGAAACAGTTAGACGCAAAAAAACCTCAATTGCCAATTATTCTCTTTTGATAATGGGTTTTGATTTTATGAGTTTTGATTATTATAACAATTTAATCGCCTTTAGAAATATAAGAATTAAAAAAGTGTATCATTCGATAAATTTTCAAAGGAATATAAACAAAATCGATAACAAAGAAGTTAATTTCTTTATATTATCAAAAGGTTGCTTAATAATAAGGTCAAACTAATTGTTTGCTTTTTTATCAAAAATGTTTTTAAAACAAGAAAATGTTTTTCTTTGTACAAATTTTAGCTGCGCTTTATATTAAGAAATATGTCGTATTGTTGGTCAAGTCCTAAATACGAGTCGCTAACAAAATATAAAGTATATATAACTCTTCCGATTGTGGACGGAGTGGTGAACATTAGATTATGATTAATATGACGAGATTTGGACCCAATAAATCCCACTCTTCTAAGCGCGATTAATTCGCATTTCTCGACATCACCCAACACCAGAAGCCAGCCTTCGTCCTTGATTTTTGGAAATTTTGGTGCAATTGCTCTCGAGTTATCTCTTCTGTTGCCGCGACGTAAAAATGAGCACACAATTGTGTACTCAGTATTAGGCTCCACATCGATCCAAGTTCGCTGTGTTAATGAGTTTTGAGATAAATCGATTGAGATTAATGTATTCTTGAGGGTATTGTTCTCAACATCAATACCGATACAAATACTTAATGACATTTGAATGAAAGGTAATTTTAAAAGTGTGTCGTAAATGTGTTGAATGGTTAATTCATCGTCGATCGTGAAACGAAGCACTGATGCCAATCCGTCATAACCACCGCTCAGCGCTAATGAAATCAATTTTGGCAACGATGATGAATATTCTGCAGGAATTGAAGATAAATTATTTTCATCGAAATGCGATAATGTTAGTAATGGGCTGTTATAATGCCAACGCGCTTGAATTATCGACTGTTGAAGTGTTATGATTCGTAGCGTTGCTGCCAATAGTCCAGTCTGGGCTGAAACGTCAATCATTGACTGTATCACTCGTATCGCCTGATCCATCACAGTCTTCAGATCAGTTAAATAATCAACAACTGGTAGTGGAAGTCTAGACATGTGAGCCTGAAGTAATAGATTGGCTTTGGTGTGCGGACTGTCCATACTATAGCGATTCAATTTAATTGGACACTTATCGGCTAACACTCCATTTAAGTTATCTTCATTGTGTCGCACTGGTAACTCATTATACTCGTGAGCATTAGTGAGAACGTCCAATATATTAGCAAAATCGAGATTATTATTCGATAAACTTTCGTGAAACATACGAATTGTCGAATGACTCAAGTAATAATAAGATGAAATACGGCCTAAGAATGTGGCTTTAATAGTTCGGTCGTCATCTTCGATCACAATGCAACAGTCATCCACCAAAACTTGTAAAGTGTTGTCAATAAATTTAGACAAAAATGCATTCACTTCATTCGGATCGTTACTATTTAATCCGTAATAAAAAGGATTTTTTAGTACACGACGAAAAAGATATGTCCAATTAAGATATTCTAACGCTTCCTGTTTATTCTTTATAGTTCCGGCAACTATTTCAGCGTTTAGATGATCGGGCAATACGTTCAATAAACTAGATTCCACTGGAAACGGTTCGTAAAGAAACTTTTTATAAAACTCTTTCTTGATATCGTGAACAAGAATGACTGCAACGCCAGATATATCAAACTGAGGTCTTCCAGCTCTGCCCATCATTTGGAGCACATCAGTAATTGGAAAGTCAACGTAACGATGAGATTTCCCATCAAAGTATTCCGTTCCTTTGATAATTACCTATAATAAAATCAAAAATATTCTATGTTTAAGCCAAAAAAACTAAAATAAAGAATATAAATCAATTTACAGCGTGTGCGGGAAGGTTTACTCCCCACGCGAGCGTTGCTGTTGTGATTAAAACTTGAATTTTTTGATTCGAAAATAACTCTTCGACTAAACTTCTATCTTTCTCGTGAAGCCCTGCGTGATGCAGACCAATGCCAAACGCAAGCGTTAGCTTTAGATTACTATCCTTAACATTCTCGATCAATGACCGCATTTCCAATTCATTCATGTGAAGAAATTTATCACTGGATGTATCGGATGCTAAAAATGCGATTAAATCAAGAGCAGTCAAACGGGTCTGACGTCTCGATGATACAAAAACTAATACAGGCTTTTCTGGTGAATGTTGTAAAATTGCGCGATACGTCGGTTTGTTCATTAAAGCCATACGCGGACAGTAATTCTTTCCCGGATATCCGTGAACGTGAACTTCCAGAGGAACGGGACGAACAGAAGGCTTAAAATTATATAAACCGATTTGTTTAATATTAAGCCAATTTGCCAAATCTTCGGCGTTTGCGATAGCAGTTGATAAACCTATTATTCGCAACTTTTGTTCCGAATTGGCACAAATAAAATTAGTTCGAGAAACAATCACTTCTAGAACAGGACCACGATCTTCACCCAACAAATGAATTTCGTCGATAATGATAAGACCAACATCTCTAACATATGAGCGAGTTTTCCAGCTTCGACTCACTCCGTCCCACTTTTCAGGTGTCGTCACAATAACGTCTGCTTCGGATATCGCTCTAATATCAGGCGTCACATCACCAGTCAATTCAACAATTCTTCGACCAATATTTCTCTCAAGTTTTTCCTTCCAATCGTCGACTCTTTCTCGAACTAAAGCTTTAAGTGGTGCGATATAAACCACTTTAGTATTTGTTTGACTATTAAATACTCTGAACATAGCGATCTCAGCGGCAATGGTTTTGCCCGAACCTGTGGGCGCACCTAAAAGCACATTCTTATCGGTGTAATAGAGAGTATGAAATAATTGCGTTTGAATTGGGTTAAAATGCGTAAACTTGTATATAGACTCGTAAAGTGAATTATTAAGCGCGTGTACAGGCAAAGGATCCAAATCTAGTAATTTTGTATATGGAATATAGCTTTGCGGAAGAATCAAATTATGACATGGAATGCCAACTTCGATATCACAACCGATCCAACGGTCGAACGAAAATCTAACAATATATTGCGATGGAATTGCGTCCGCATCGAGCAGTGGTATATTAAATGTCAATTTTTGCATCTCTTTAGCGATCACTTGCCGTTTTGTAAATTTAAACATTTCGCTATGATATATGTGATTACTGTCAATGTCTGACAGCCAAACCCAAAATATTTCGCAAACTTTTCCATGATATTTATCATCCCATTTAAAATTTGGAGTCATCTCCAATTGGACCATAAGTATAGTACGGGTGATTGGTTTGATAACTGCTTCAACTTCAATATTAGGTAAAGTGTTGGCACATTTTTTAATCACAGCGCCATAGCTTTGATGGCGAACAAGTCTTCCGATTTCGTCAGCAGTCATATCACGTATTTTTGGTAAATCAAGCTTAAGTTTTTCAATCTTATTCATAACTTCGAAAGATATATCACGAAACGCGAACTGTCGAAGAGGAGACTCGAAATCCCACTGTTGATTCTCAAACATTTGCGCCAATTTAATCAAATTTCGAGCTAAAATAGCCCATCCTTTTTTTAATACGAATTCGAATAATCCGCGTACAATTCTATTAACATTCTATTAAAAAAACACACACAAAATTTTCTAACTCTACACAAAATAAATTATTAATAATGTGACGGAACTTACTTGCATGATAAACATAGAGTCGGATACAAGAGAAAAACTATCGATTTTGGCGCGCGATAAATATGATTGCATGAGAATATTAACTTTTCCGTGACAGTTCTCGACACCACCTCTAACTGTAATTCTGCAGTATTGCTTCAACAAGTCGTCCAACTCATCGAATTCGTCTTCACGAGACTACAACCAAATAAATCAATTATTAATAATGTAATAATACAAATCACATATAAACTAAAATCACTTTTAATTGTTCAAATTCGTTCGCCTGAGCAATCATGGATAAAACTTCTGTATCATTCATCGATTCATTCATTAATTCATTAAACTTTTGAATGGAATCATATTTAATGTAAAAATGGCTGGCAGTACGACCCATATCAGTGGGATCTAATGTTCCGACATCAGCGTTGTATCGAATCATTTTTGCGCTGTCGAGAGCCACTGCCGATTCAATCACTAGTTTACGCCTCACTTCGAATAAACTCGGATCGTTATTATACTCATCGCCACTAATAGCATAACCAATAGGATTCTTTCGCATTCGAATAAATAAGTACGTATAACCGATCCAATCGATTGCCTCATCGATTGTGGTAATAGTACCAGAAGTAATCTCAGCGTTCATGTTGTCTGTTAAGTATTTTTTAAAATTACTTTCAATCGGGTATTGACATGTGAGAAGTGACAGGTATTGTCGAAGCTTATTATGAGCAGTGATAATCGTTCCGTGACCTTCTCTGTCGTATTGCGGTCGACCTGCTCTTCCAAATATCTGCATTACGTCTAACATACTTATATCCACATAATTTCCGTGCGACGAGTCATACATCTCAGTGCCGCGTATAATAACCTATAAATAGAAATACAAATAAACTTATTATTAACGCTAAAAATAGTTTAATCTAGTAATAAATAAGAGTAACTCTTACCGAATGTGCGGGTAAATTCACACCCCATGCGAGAGTTGCGGTACAAACCAAAACTTTAATAACGCCGCAACGAAACAACTTTTCCACTAAATTGCGATCCTGTCTCAACATTCCCGCGTGATGTATAGCGAATCCGCGCTCAAATAATTCCGATAATTGCTTTTGTCGAACTTTTCGCATCATCTGTTGGGAACCAATTAACTTTGAATGATCGCACGTAAAAACACCGATATCTCCGCTCTTGTTTGCTCTGTCGCGCAACAAATTAGCTGTTCTGAGAGTGGCATTCCTTGCGTGAACAAAAACCATCACTTGATGCGCTTTAGACACCATTTCGTACACCTTTTCGTACGTCACTTCATCCATATCATACATTTGTTGCATCGTTTGCGTAGCTTTACATCCGATGAACGTTTGAGAAAGTGGTACAGGTCTGAATCGATTGTCGAAAACGAATAAACCTTTCGGGTTAACTCCCAGAAACTCAGCCACGTCTTTGTAGTTCGGAAGTGTTGCCGAAAGTCCAATCAATCGAATAGTCATTTGCGATGACTCGACATACCTCTTGGTTCGCGCCACTAATGCCTCGACAACAGGTCCCCTATCGCTTTGCAAAAGGTGTACCTCATCGATGATTATAAGTCTCACTAATTGCAATAACTGCACATCACCTTTCGATTTACGAGTTACCACATCCCACTTCTCAGGCGTCGTAACAAGTATTTGTGTGTTCATTATCTCGCTTTTAGTTAACTGCATATCACCAGTTAATTCTCTCACTTTGATTCCTAATGGTGACAGCTTTTTACCGAAATTATCGGTCATTTCAGCCGCTAATGCTTTCATTGGCGCGATGTATACTATTTTGAATTTATCCAAATCAATGTTTTTAATGTCAACTGAATAAGTTTTAATTTGATGTAAAATGGCTAACATCGCAACATTCGTCTTTCCCGCTCCCGTTGGCGCACAAATCAACATATTATCGCTTTTTGTATAAGCAGTTTTAAACACAATCGATTGAATTTGATTTAATGTCTTAATTCCTCGAAATGCTATTTTCCCGAATTCGTCCAATTCTTTCTCGACATCTATTAACTTATACGCGTTAATGATATGAGCAGGCGGTGGCGGCGGAGCTGATATCGTAATCTCTTCCCATCTTCTTTGATCATTTCGAATAAATCCAGTCGGAAGAGTCATCTTAGCGCCCGAAATAAACGCTGGCGTATTTTTCGCTTCGGCGTAAGCATCGAACACATATGGATATTCGTTGTGATCAATTGTCTGTTGCGAGTCTTCACTAAATAATGGCGCATACATCGCACGCAGTAATGCAGCCGTTCTTTCATTTTTCATTCTTTCGATATCGTCTAAACTTAAATTACCATTACTTGTATTATCATATTCTTTACTTAAGCCTTTATTCATTTTCTTTTCTATTTTTCGCAACTGTTTCTTAAGATTTTTCTCCTCTTCTGTGTGAACGATAACCGATTGTGAAATCGCTGGTCGTTTTTCGCGGAATGTATTGTTTGACTGATACTTATTCTTATCACGTTTAACATCTATTTCTAAACCTAAACCTAATTCTTGTCCGTAAACATCGCGATAAGAGTTTTTAAAATCTTTACGATACTTAACTATTTTCTCAATAATATCGATACACGAATTTCCCAACAAATCGTATAATTCGACGCTAATTTCTTCATCAGTTTTGCCCTGCATTTGTATCCAAGTTATCACAGTTTCGACTAAGCTCTCGATATTCATATAATAAGGTTCTTCGTGTTCATCGTTGTATTTGTCGATAAACTTAGTTAACTCTACATTTAACCATTCAATATTATAAACAGAAGAACCAGTTTGACTAGAGTTTTGTGACTTTATGTTTCCATTACTATTATTGTTATATTGAAAACTAATGGCTGACGCTTTCATATCATCGTTAAACTCTGTTTGATTAGAATCCATAATTGAATCCCAACTGACAATAATTTCGGCGCATTCGTTAAACGGATCGATATCCATATCTTTAAACTCTTTACCCCATTCTTCCTCGTCTTCTGTTTCAATAGAGTTCGCAAATCGTTCGTTGCAAGGATTATGATTGCTGTGGTGTTCGCTATTGTTAAATGGCATGAAAAGTCGCTGTCGATCAGAGATGTCCAGCAAATCAAACACAACTTTCGAGTGTTCGTACGCACTGTTAACCAAACTTGTATTAATCGCTTCAGAACCGAACATATCCTCCAATTCAGTGATCTGTTGAGAAGTGACGCCTAATAGCTGTCGAACGTAATAGCAGTCGTGAAACACTTGCAAAACGTATACAACACTGCTCTCAACCAAATCCATTGGCGAACCGAAACCAATGAAATCCCTTCCGATGTCTAACATCTTTCGTAACAATTCGTTTATCTCTCTGTCACTGATTGATCTCACTTTACAATTATCTTTGAGCGCTTCCCTCACTTCACTCCAAAGCGGAAGAATATTTCTTTGCATTTGTTGGAGCATTCGTTGTCTGCACATCCGATAAAACGTGTTGTCATCGCATTCGTCGAATTCATTGGGCGGACGACCGACCGATCCATAAATACGAACGTAATCCGAAAAACGCGCGAATTGTGGCAAATGTCGACAATTTATGTCCATTTTTTCAATTTTGATTTTTAAATAGGTTTTGCTTTTTGTTTTATTTGAACGCAACAAAAACAAAAAACTGTACGAGTATTGAACGAAAATATAAATATAAATATAAATATAGAAATGATACGGAAATTGAATTAAATAAATGAAATATAAATGTATGTTAATTCACATTAGTTTATCGTTTGTAATACGTTTGTATGTGTTATAACTTATAATGTTATAATGTTATGCTACGTTAATAGTTTAGTGAATGCATTGATCATTGAAACTGAGTGTGTGTACGCATTACAGTACAACACAACTTTGTTTTAGATTATTTAAATAACTGTACATAACCAATGTTCGTACAATTAATCAAATTTTACTCCCATATCGTAGTAAACGCCGTTTTCAATCGTAGTTTATGTTTGTCGATATTTGTGTTTAAGTGTTTTTTGCCGTTTTTAAATAAACTTTTCGCGAATTTTTTAAATAAATGTTTCAATAGATGGCACGTATTACTTTAAAAATTACTTTACAACGAAATCTGTAATGTAATTTTTGATACACTAACGTCTAAGTAAAATTTAGCTAAAATATACAGATTAAAATTTTTAAGATAGAAAAACGATAGTTAAATGAAACTTTTATTTTCGAATTAATTATACATTTTTAAAATATGAGTTAATAATGATTACTACCAAAAAACTGTAACATAACATTTGTTATACCTTTTATACACGTAAAGCGATTGTATTTTTATAATGGAGATCCAAAAATTGATTTTTGATGCGATGATAACAGTTAGAAAAGGCAAACTTTCAATCAAAATACATTTTCAATCATTATATCGATCGAATCACATTCACATTCTATTCTCGTTTATGAATAACACCTTATATTTCATTTCTAAGTGCTTTTTTAAAAAGTTTTACCACAAAAAATGTATTTGTTTTTTTTTTCTGAATTTAATTATTTGTTAACGCTATTTCATTAACTTATAAACTAAAAAAAATAAAATTTTGATATTTAATTTAAACATGAAATAATTTAGAAAATGTTTTATTTTCATGGAATTTTTATTATTAAAAAACTTTTTATTACAATCAATTGTAAGTTTACCAAAACATACTTTTTATCATAATAATATTTCTTGACAATAATTTTTAAGAAATAATGGAAACAATTATTAATAATAATTAATATTCAATAATAATAAATTTTTCTCGTGTTTTAATGTGTGTGAATGCTGTTTAAGTTTTAAAACTCCGATACATAATGTTTATATGAGACTAGGCAATGCTTGCCTCCTGTGCGAGCTTTTTATAATGCTCTCCATAGGATATAATCGTAATTCTACCGGTATTTTGATTTTACCGTAATTTAATTATCTCTCAACTTTGTTGTTCTTCTTCTAACTTTTATCTTATTCACCAAACAATATATAAGTTTTACTGTAATCTATAACTTAAGTAATTTTTTAATTAGATATAATAAACTTAATAATTAATCAATCAATCAATCACTTTGAACAAAAATTAAAAGCGATAATAAAGTATTTCTTAAAAATTTCTAATTTAACTAATATCGTAAAACTTACTACTAATTAGGAAGCATATTGTTGTCAATTAAGTTATTACGTTTCAAGTTATTTGTAACGTTGTCCGTCATTATTATAATAAGAATTCCTAAACGAAAGCACCATTTATTCAGATTTTTTGGGGTAAAAAAACATGAATTAATATCTTGTTAATTTTATATTGAATCAACTAATAAGATAATTGACAGCAAATATTAGTTTTAATAAGGAAGACAGAGATTTTCTGTCTCTTTCTTTCATCTATAACCATATTTTTGTGTTATTTTTTTCTTGTAAATTATATATTAAAAAGAATTTGAGTATTAAATAATAATAATAATAATATAAAAAACATTGAATTAAAGATATAATTACGTATATTTTGTCTGTGATGCACAATTAAAATGAATACAAAAAATTCAACTACAATAAAAAAATAAGTAAAATGAGATTTAAAAATAATAGTAATAATCAATAATTATGTTATGTTAACAAAAACTGTTTGAGCATTAAGTTTTTTCTTCACCAAAAAAACGGGACATTAAGACATTATACAATATATTACAAAAAGGCTGAGATATAACTACACTATATATCGATTCTCGTAAAAAACGCTACAAGTAATTCATATTTATAGATATATATATAAATTTTATTTTTTAATATAACTAATAATTAATAATAATAGTAAGCATTATTAGTAATAATAATAATTAATAACTATTCAGAGAAAACAAAACATTATCTTGTGGTTTGATTTAGAATAATATCGCATTTATATAAACTTTGACTTATAATAAAAATCAAAAAATTGATAGGACTTAGGATAATGAGGTAGCAATTTCTTTAAATTCGAATAAAATATGAAAAATCAAATTAGATTGTGTTTGGATTATTTTTTAAAAGTGATTCTAGTAGTGTTGGTATTAGAAAATTATTGGTATATTTTTATGCTAAAAATTTTTTACATTCAATATTTTTTTTAAGAGTGATATGTCATTTTTGTATAATTAATAAGAGGAAAAAATTAAACAAACACATACTCTCACAAAACGGTGTAAATTTTTTGCGTGTGTTGTTTCAGTTCTAAATATCAATTCATATATTTTGGCTCATTTTTATAGTTGTATTTATTTTTAATTAATGGTTATGTAAATTTATTTTTGTTTGTTGGGAACTCGTTTAGTGGCAATTAATTAATAAAACGAATCTTTATAATATGGACTTTATTTGTCGCACGCATATGATGTTGTTTTATCTCAGATATTAAGCTTATATATAGTGATATTTGATTTTTAGCGCAATTAAGGCAAATCTTTCTCTAAATAGACGCGCGATTATCGATATAAATTTTTAGAAGTTTTAATTTTAATTATTCACGCGAATAATGTGCTATATTTTGATGGAAAGGAACTGTTGTTACCACGCTCTTCATTTAGATAATAAGTCAACATTTTTAATCTATATATGTATACTCTAATTAAATATTAAAAAGACTTCAATGAACAATACGTTATATAATAGTAACCGCCAATTAAATGATAGTGAATAGGAATAGTAATGCTCCTAAAAATGATTCTGAGTTATATACAATTATAATGTTATAATGATAGAAATGAATAGGAAGTTAGGATGTGATGTGATAACAAAAATTATACTTATTCTCTCTCTCTCTCTCTCTCTCTCTCTCTCTCTCTCTCTCTCTCTCTCTCTCTCTTTCTGTGA
>JAQGAW010000680.1:0-25582 GCA_034698025.1 Phthiracarus crinitus
CTCATTGTTATCCGCATGAGAAATAAACACAATTCTTTAGAATATGACAAAATTTTGTTTACTAAATATTCACACAAGAAAATTTTTGCCATTTCTTAGCTTTAAATAGATATAATAGTTATGATTAATAGGTTTTATTAAAAAAATCAAAACCGTGTAATTAAAAAACACTCGGTAGATTTAAACGAGTTGAAAACATTGGTGTTTTTAAACGATGAATAAATAGAGTGTTCAATTGATGGGAGCGAAGCGACGGGTTTCTCTAGAAACTATTTCTCGAGAAACTAATTGATTATCGTGTTTAAGACGGATCTTAAAATATTCTGTTTTGCAGAGACCAATCTTTCCATCATCGCTGAAGACTTCTTTTAATTTATATTGCAAATTTGGATTTGCAAATCCAATCACAAAAATTTGGTATATATTGTACTATTGAATTAACTTATAATATAATATAAAGTGAGCTCATTGTGTATGTTCATACTCTTTCTTGTTTTATATTTAATAAGCTTAAGGGTTATAAGGATTATTTTTAATAAAACTTAAATCAGCGGAAAATCTTATTAAAAAACAAATTTTATGATTAATAAGTAAAAAGCTTTATTAAATAAACTTGGAATAATTCCATTAAATTTTAAAAATAAAGTAAATGGTAAAAATTTTAAATAATTATAGCAATTTAAATAAACCATACTATGACTCACTCTAGAGTAGTGATTTGTGAAAATTCTCAGGCCAGACACCGATAGAAGCCTGAAAGTTTAAAGTTGGAGCCCGAATCTAAGCCAGATTATTTCATAAAGTTAAAAGCCCGGTCCGATTATATCAATTACTGATTTAAAAATTGGTGACAAATTTACTATAATTCACTCATTTATACGATTAAAATAATACTGATGAGGCTGGAGTATATTTTTGGTATAATTTGTATAACGTATAAGCGCATTATTTGTAAACCAAATTTCGCTCTTTACGATTAGTTAGAGAAAAATCGTATATCGTATTTAGATTTAAATCAAAAGTACGAAAAGTGGGTGATTTTATAAATTGCGTGTAGTATTCGCGATACGCAAAAAAAAGTAGAAAATACTAGCATTCAATATCGTGTGGGATTTAATTTTAACATTACTTAATAAAATTTTATATTTCATAGTTTTTTGGAATAATTTCTAAAAATCTGAATCTTTAAATCTTTACTGTCGCCTAAACTATTCTTTTGGTTCAACTTAACTTCGACTGGCTTTTCAAACTTAAAATATAATCAAAACAAAAACAGTTTTGAACACATTTACATTTTAGGGATTATTTCAAGAAACTGCTAAATAAATACGTGTAAAAACTGAATATATTAATCTCCCGACAATTAAATCAAAGAATATATATATATTTATATATATGTGCGTGATTTTTGCCGAAAATCTCTAAGTTTGGTTATGAATAGTGAGGAACCAAACTGACTATAGTTATTTTAGTTATCCTACATTTTGTAAACAGTGTTTTCTAAATAATAAATTTTTAAATAATTGTTAAGATTAATTTTATTTATTATATTTGGTTTATTCATTATAAATAAATAATTATATTTAATGGTAAATGTTGTTGATATATACGTCAGATAATATACAATAAACCATTTAAGATTATCAATGCATGATAATCACTGATTAAACATCAAATTACTTATAGATAGTAATTAAACGTTTTACTATAAAAATATGTTATATAATATAGAAATATTCATCAGAAAATCTAACATTAAGTTAAACAATTCTCGACACATTCAAATAGAGATAACTTTTAGTAGTTATGCAACAATATTCTAGTTATTAAGTCTATAATGCGTCAAATATTCAAGTCTGCGAAAACACCGACCGATGGACAGACAGACTGATTTATCACTACATTAGAGGTGGGCGCGGATACAAAAAACTTCTATCCGCATTCATCCGCAAAATTCTACAATTAAGTTTATCCGCCCCGCAGTCATCCGCATAATTTTCAATGGTATCCGACCCGATCCGCACCCGCTATAAAAAGTTTTTCAACAATCCGCTATCCGCAGCGGATAATCCGCGGATATCCGCATATTTTTACTTTAATGGCAACTTCAATCAAATTAACATAAATAAATATTTTCTGCATTTTAAATTTTTTTACATGTGTTTCGATTATCTAAATAATGTGAAATTAGACTTATTAATTATTTGATATTATATGTTATATGAAAATAAATGAATTATATTGTCATTTGTTTGGATTAAAGCTATTAAAAAGTCAAAAGCGGATAATTGCGGATAATCCGCGGATAAATCATTTGACAATAACCCGACCCGCATCCGACCCGCACTAAACTATCATTTATCCGCTCCGCATTCAATCCGCAAATTAAAAAATTTAACTCATCCGATCCGCAAAATATGGTTAAAATTTGTAAGCATCCTCATCCGCATCTGCTTTTATCCGCATCCGCGCCCAGCTCTACTAGCGATCATTATTGTGGCGATTGATTGTATACTACGGCAACAAACTTTATTTGGACACTATTCTCGTGATATTGATATAGTAGAGTAAAATATCTGATAATTTGCGATATTACTCGATTTTGAATGAAATAAAGCATAGCTACACAAAGTTTGGTATGCATACCTAAGTTTGACCTCACATGAAAAATTGAAAATTTGACAGTCAAAAGTATTTTTGTAGATTAAATCCGATGAGATTACTCACACTCCCTCTTAAAAATACAGAATTTCAGGATCTAACGATGTAACCCACTAGAGTTAACTATATAACCTTTGTGTAATAATAGCTTATATCTTTAAATAACTAATATCTTAATGAGATGAGATAAGCGTTTCATCTTAAGCACAAATTATGTGGTAATTATTCCCATGCGTCTCTTTTTTTGGTTTAGTCTCTTACCCGTTTATTTATTCACTATTATTCATTTTATTCAGAAAAATAGCAAATTGTAAAGAATGGATATAAGATGAAAGAGACCGGTCAAAGAAATAAGAATCGTGTGATTCCACCGCATCTTACTGTTAGCTAAAATTCCTTCAAAGTATGAACATTTTCCTTTCAGTTAATACAGTGTCACATGAAAAAATAAAAGTCTCGAAACAGATTCTAATAAATTCGCTTATATCATACGTTTACTAGAAAATTTTTCAATATTTCATAAAACAATAAGTAATAATATAAATACTTTTAGAATTGTTTCCAACTTTATAGTGTGTTTGCAATATAACTTACTATTATTTTTAAATTTATAATAAAGTTATAAAAGCTGCAAACAATTTCAGTGCGATTTGAAGCTAATGTGAGACATTCTATACGAATTTATTGTAATATTATTATAGTTCAATAGTGTTTTATAGTGTAGTTTAGTGATAAAATATACTGACTCGTGATCGAAAACATTGTCTCATATCATTTCTACTTATTTTATATTTATAAAAGCATATTAAAGAATTTTCCCGCTTTACTCATAGGGACTTAGCATAGAAATTATGGATGAATCGAGAAATTTCCTCCGGGAATGAATACTTTATTTTAAAAGTTGACTTTCGTATAACGTGTTGAATTTTAGAGATAAAATTTTAATCGGGTCGATGTATAACAAAAAAAATAAGAGTTTTTGCATGTTTTTTTAAATTATAATGTTTATGTTTTTATTTTAAAAGAAAAATCTTTATTATTTCTAAAATAAACATAATTATTTACTAAGGATAAAACATAAAAATAAAACATAAACTTTATAAAGATTAAATTACAATCAATTCGATACATAATATTTTTGAAATTAATTTTTGAGATCAAATTTGTAGATTTTAGGCTATAGTTTTGCACAAATTTAAATGTTACATAATGATTTTTTTCGATTAGTAAATTTACATAACAAGATGTTTTCTTAACTAAGCTTTCCAAATAATGGGATTCTGTGTATTTTGACAGGAACTAACTTTGTGTTGCAAAGTCAAGCAAAAGCATTGATCATTTAAGTTCTTCAGTGTGTGCTTGAATGCTCATACAATTTTAATAACTAATATCCTGCACAATCACAATCGGGAGACGAACATGAATGTGTTTTAGTTTTTTTTAAATTATATTTTTCACAAAGTATAAAAAAATATTTTCTAAATTTTAGGTCAAATAAATTACAAGCAAAATCATGAAAAAATTTTTTTAGCTTAAAGATTTAAACAATTTAAACACAACTGAAAAAGTAATGTTTATAAAATTTAATGTAAATTTATTTGATATAATTTAAAAATTTAATCATCTTTATATTAAGAAAATCTGAAATAATACCTAAATATCTTTTTACCATTTTAATATAAAACTAAAACAATAACTTTATAAAAGCAATAAAAAGAGAAATAATATTAAAAATCAAGTAATATATAAAATTGGTATTTTATTATAGTTCACATTTATGCGAAAGTATTCAGTTTATTGAATAGACAAAGTTAATCCAACTGAGTATTCATCTAACGGTAGTTCCATAATATACATCTTAGACTAAATTTTTATAAATGAATTTTATAACCGAATCATATGCTCTTATTTCTAAAAAGTTTTCGAATCCATGGTTGCATTTGAATTTGATTGAATTTTTAGTTTAGAAAGACGAGCTCATGGTTTTGACTATGTCTGTCAATCCGTTTGCATGTTAGCGATGCACTTGATCTAAAGTGGACATTACTTTAATTTCAAAGAAACATAAATCAATTTTTATTTAATATATAACCAGTGATACACACGCAATGCACTCACACTGGCGATCAGTAATATAATTTATATGACGCTCTTATTATAAGCAGGAATCGGATTTTTATGGTGTCTAAAGGCATCAATTATGGTATGGTATTATGATGTATTTTTATGCAAATTATGGTGTCGATTATGGTGTTTATTTTAGCTTTTTTGCAAGCTTTTAGTAAAACTTTGAGTATTTTTCTGAATTTCCAAAAATTTTATTTAAAACTTGTGATATCTTGAATCTATTTTGTCAACAATGGTATTGTTTATAGAAAAAAATTTCAAAAGTAACGATAATTACACAAGTTTAATAACAATTTTTAAAAATTCAAATATATAATATTTATTTCAAATGGATTTTAATTAACTAATTTTGAAATTTATAGCAATTTTTTAATTAAATTTGATAAAATTGGTGTAATTTTGGCAGAATATTTCATATTATGGTGTTATTTTTATTGTTTTTAAATTTATGGTAAATTATGGTTTTAAGTTTAAATTATGGTAAATTATGGCAAATTATGGTATACCATAATAATCCGATTCCTGGTTATGATTATTTTCAAACACAATATTTTCTAATTTTGTATAAAAAGATTTATATTCTTCGGCAATATATTCAATGTTTTTTAGCTCACTTTAACTAAAGGAGCATTGGATTTGACTTTTCTGTCTGTAGACCGGTCTTTATATTTATTAAGGGATTTTTTCTATTTATTAATAAAGGATTTTTGAAGATAGTCTTTTTTTAGTGAAAAATGTCATAAAATGTACTAAAAATAAGCCAAAAATGGCAAAAGAAATCTCAAAAAATGAGCTTAAAATAGTCTTAAAATGACAATAAACTAAAATTAGACTAAAAGTTGGTTAAAATAATCAAAAATAGCTTTAAAATCTAAAAATGATAAAAATGGGATTAAAAAATGGATCAAATATTGTTTAAAATAACATAATTAAAACTACAAGAGAAACCCGCGGTAATTGCAACACACATCTAATACATACTGTCCAGAGTTTCATTACGTTGTCAAATATCAACAGTATATTTAATGTACTTATTTGCTCACAGATAGCGTTCGGTTACAATAAAACGTAATAAAATGCTTGCGTTAGTCGTTATTACAATTAGATATAGTATTTGGCGTTAAAACCAATAACACGTAATCATATTCGCTCATCTAATACTAATCCGCTTCACAACAATTTCAGTGATGTTGACGCGACGAATGCTAAAACACAACTGAATCAAAAATCTTGAAACACTCACTGAAGTACTGTTTACAACAATATAATATAAAGCTATAATTTTTTCCTATAGAACATTATACAGTAAAAGTACTAAATGCTTAAAAAACAAAATAAAATATCGTTAGCCAACAATAGAAACTATAAATAAAATGTCAAAAAATATTTAATACACAAAAATTTGTTATATTCTATTGAATTAACTGAGAATATAATACAAAGTGAGCTCATTATGTCTGTTCATACTCTTTCTTGTTTTTAAATGATTCAAGTTTTAAATTTAAAACTTTAGTTTTTAACTTTATTATTACATATTGAAAAAACAATTTAAAACTTTCTTGAAGTTATTTTTTAGCAGTTAATTTCTTTAATATAAATTAAAGAATAGTTGAATACTGTACGTGTTTCGCAATGTGTTACTCCATTGCATTTTCAATTCAATACCGAATGGTGTGTGTCTGATGTGAAATTAAAACGTTGTTTATTTTAATAACACATTGCTAACTATTTTAGCTCATATGCAATCTATTAGAATTTAGATTAGATTCAAGTTTTGTTGAAGTGATTCCTACAGGTTTCAAATCATATTTTTGAAATCAGTGCTTAATGAGTAGAGCCTCGAAATAATAGCATTTATAGCATATAAAATTTTCGCTATAAATTTTTTGTCATAAAATAGCATTAAAAATAGCAAAGATTATTTTTAAATTTCACGATTTCTTAGCAGTGCAATCCTTTATGACGATTTCTTAAAGCTTGTTACTATAAATACAATGCCTCTGGCAATGAAAAGAGCTCTCCAGCCGATAGCTGTTGGCAACAGTTGGCGCGTGTAGTGTTGGGGCAGAATAGGGCAAAGTAGGGCAGAGTAGCGTTTTGGCGTCAAGCGTTTGCTAATATCCGGCAGATGCTCGTGTTTTCTTGTATGAATTGCATTATTGAGCAAATGCTAAACAGCAGCTGCAAACTAGACTCTCTTTGAATTACTGTCCTTTGTGAATGTGAATGTGAAAACCAAAATTTTAAAAACTTGGTATTCAAGTTTGTTTCTACTCTCGCGACACACACACGCTCGCAGTCAGACAGTCAGATGCAGCTTAACTTATACCACTTCTGCCAACATATTGAACGATGCCTTTTATATTGAATAATGTGTATGATATTAATATATATTACAACTTAAACTATACTTCTATTGCTTTAAATTTATATGTTCTCCAAAACAATATTTCAATATTATTAAATGTGTTTCTTAATCATTTATTATCGCAGGTATAAACCGGTGATATCATATCATCCGAATCCAGCGCATACGAGCTCAACATCAGCGACAGCAACACCTCTTCAGATCAGCGGCCAAAGCAGTTCTCATTCACATTCTTATTCGCATTCACATTCGCATACTCATACCACTCATCCACATCTGTGGCATGTTTCACATCTCACTCATCCACACACGTATTACGCGATTCCTTCATTAGCGTCACTATATTACGGTTATGGTCTCTATCAGTGTGATCTATCAAAGCCAACAAAGTGTGGTCCATTAAAATCACATAAATATAAGTCACGTTTCTATATCTACAGACCAGTGGGTGTCGTTCATCGTTATTGGCCAGTATTGGTGCCCAACATAATGGGTCAAAAAGTGAGCTCAATTAAGTCTCCCATATCTAGAGATAATTCGTCGAGTATTGCGAATCGGAGTAAAGACTTGTTAGATAATACGAGACCAGCGCGTCTGGACTTACTGTTGGATATGCCGGCCGCGAGTTACGAGATTCAATCGAAACATGCATGGAATGCTGAGGACAGATCTCTGAACATATTTGTGAAGGAAGACGACCCCACAACGTTTCACAGACATCCTGTGGCACAAAGCACTGATTGTATTCGCGGCAAAATTGGTTACACACGAGGTCTGCACGTGTGGCAACTGACGTGGTCCAGCAGACAACGCGGCACTCATGCCGTGGTTGGTGTGGCCACTCGTGACGCCCAACTCCACACTAACGGCTATCAGTCTCTTGTTGGTGCCAATACCGAGTCGTGGGGATGGGATTTAGGCCGAAATAAATTGTACCACGACTTAAAGAACTGTCCAGGAGTTACATATCCGACACTGTTAACAAATGACGACACTTTTGTTGTTCCCGATTCGTTCTATGTTGTACTGGATATGGACGAGGGTTCGCTTGCATTTGTTGTTGACGGACAATACTTGGGGGTCGCGTTTCGCGGCCTTAAGGGCAAAAAGTTGTACCCTATTGTGAGTTCGGTTTGGGGTCACTGTGAGATTACTATTAAATATGTTGGAGGACTCGATCCCGAACCGCTTCCGCTAAAGGATATTTGCAGACGAGTGATACGACGGGAAATCGGAAAATCGCGGCTTACAAGACTGCAGTCTGACTTAAATTTACCGACAGCTCTCAAAAATTACCTTCTCTATCAAGATCGACGATAAGTAAAATTGTAGTGAATTATTTGATATATATATAAAAACAGATTTTGAAAATTATTACATGATTATTATTATTATTGAAGAAGAAGAAGAAGGAGGTTGTTATAGAAAAGTAACGGTTATTATATCTGGTGTATATATATATTATTATTATTGAGATAAAAATACAAATGACTATGTCTTTTTAAGTAAAAACAAAAAAAAACAAAAATTTTATTATTATGTATTTTAATTCTTTGTATACCTGTTTGGGTTCAAACAATTTTATGAATTCCATAAAACATTATTATTATTATTCAAAATAAACATTATTATTATTTTAAGTTTTTTACTCTGAATCATATTTTTATTACGTTTATTTATTTTTATTTTTTTTGTTCTCGCATTACGTATAGACATAGACATACATATATACATATATCAAACCACAACCGCCCTCAACCTCAATAATAATTTGCTTATAAATATTAATTTTTTTCAAAGTTAATTATTAACTATTAAAATGTTAATATTTTGCCATTTGTTTGACAGTTTTTTAATTTTTTTTCTGCGTCCAATAATAGAGTTTATTGTTTTCTATAGTGTATATAGAAATAATTTTCTGAAGAGGAAGTGAATTCTTGTTAAAGATTTGTTTTTAAAAACAAGCTGCTGCTAAAAACTGGCGCAGAACTTAATATTAATATATTATGATTAAATACAATTTTATACTATCATCGCTAGTTTTTTTGTGATGTAAATGTGTCAGAAATGAGATAAGTTATGAATATACAACTTTTATTAACAGTATCTATATTTTTGCCACAGAACTCAATATTCTTTACATGAATTTTTGCTTTTTAATTATTGCTACGCAGTATCGCTGGTATCGATTGCTGGAGCAATGCTTCTTCAGTTGAAAGACATTTTCATTAGCATCACAATCATTAACTTGGGAGTTGTACCTCATTTTTTCGAGAGCAGGAAAAAAGTTCGCGTCAATATTTATGATATTATTCACGAAAGCAAACACTTTTCATACTACGATTCATTATTGGATTGGAAGACTTAAATTTGTTTTTTTATGAGTTCTCTCTCACATCGGCTTTTCTCTAGACTGAAATTCAATCCTAATATACATAAAAACTTGCTTTAAGTGCGCGGACATAATACATATAAAACACAATCTCATTAATTTTATGTTAAATCGATGTCTCAAACGTTGACTATTTTTTTCTATAGCACTCAGTGACTAATAAAAGATATAAAGAGAGAGATAGAAGACAATGCAGTTTGCAATTAGTAATTTACACCTGAGGCCAACAAAACTATATGCATAATTTTTTTACTGATATTATCAAATACACTCAACAGTTATTGTCGACTCGTAATGTAAATTAAACACAATTGAATTCGTTCTTACGAGACAAATAACACATAATGTGTAGATTTTCGATTGTATGGAGAGTTTGGGTTATCGTTTTTTGTTCTCAACTATTACCACATAAATCTGCAAAGAGGAGTGAAAAAACTTTAATAACTTTCCATAAGAGTTATTGGAAAATTTATGTGAACTATGGTAACACATTAAGTTAAACGATCTGATACTGTCACGTCTAAAAGTTATTAGTGTTCATTATAATAGAGAGGAATAATTTTGAAACTGCGTAATACTGTATCGTATTTGAAGAAATAAAAAATAAATTGTCATTAAAAAATATGAAAACTAAAATAACGATCGTAGCAATAAATTTCAAATTCTTCGATTTTTTCCAAACAAAAACAATCGGTGTGTGCTATTTGAATGCAAATAAAAAGTTATTAACGTTACCGTATTATTAATATTTTTTTTGTAACACGCTTTATAATGAGAAAAGTTTTTTCTGAATAAAAGTGAACTAAAAATAACTGACAGCCAAAAATAAATTCGCAGAATCTGTACCATACGAACCGGTAATAAAAAACCTAAATATCTATATATCGACTGTATTTGTGTGTTGCGTTAAAATAAACTATTCGCTAACAATTTCTTTTATTTAATCTATTTATAAATCGTTAATTGAAATATAAATAAATAAAACACGATTCCAAATAAAAACTCATTTATAATAAATCATTGGCGTTACTATCTTTTTAAAGTCACAATAAGTTGCAAAAAATAGCGCATTGTGTTCCGCAGCGATATTTTTATAAATAGTCGCAACAATTGGCGCCACAAAACTATCATCTAAAGCGAAAAAAATATGCCAATCCATCACTTAAAACATAAATGTTAAGCTAATTGTCGTTTTGGGGAACACATCTATTTGAATAAAAATTTTATCTTCACGTTAAAACCAAAAAAAGAACGCTATAACGACATTATTAAGGACTTTTCCTCTCCTCTAACTCTCATTTATAATTTATAGTTCGACTCTTTTCTTCGCAATAAATTGATTGAATATTATAATTACGGCATTAAATGAAATTGTCGAGTCTTAAAATTTTTTATATATACGATTAATATATTTATAGTGTCTTTAAGAACGGAAAAAAACTTTATTACGGTTTACAGTACACGCTTATGTGTATAGACGTAATAATAGCTTTTTCAGTGTTGAAAAACGTGGTTTAATAGTTAATAGACTCTCATTTAACGAATGTCACAAAAAAGTTTATAATATTTCACTGCAGCAGCGAAAAAGCTCTTAAAAAGAGGAAACTAAATAAAAAGCGAAAAATTAAGATATTAAGTGGAGAACATTGAGCGCGAGAAAGCAATTTATAGTTAAAATGGATCGATAACTACTTTTTCTATGTGTAAAGTTTTTCCTTTAAAAAAAATCGAAATAACATATAATCTATCACTTGAAAGCGTATTATAATCCAAAACAGATCAAAATATTCAGTTACCGGTGAAGACTTAATTTAATAATAAAAAAAATCTCTTTTAAGTAAATGTAATGTGTCTCGGGTTACGTTTTTTTGGAGTGTCATTAATGTTAATGCGAAATAATCTATTATTATGTCAAAAAATTTATTAGTTTAACAAAAAGGACAGTTATAATGAGCTCATTTTTCGTTTTAAAGTTTATTAAACTTCGAACATTGGCAGACATACAGATAAATAAATCAATAGATAATAAATAGATTCTTTGTGTCTTTGTTTTTGATTTTTTTTATCAAATAAATAAAGATATATAAAGTAATTTTTTAGTTTAAATTGAGTCGCGGAAAATAAAACTAAAAGAAATACACTCAATCTATTCTGTAATTGACAAAATCGCTATAATGGCTATTCTGTCCAACTCTTTCAACAGTTAAGATTCGAAAATATAATCATTGCTGGAAACTATCAACAAAAAAGTATGGTAAAAATTATGCAATTTGTGATCATGTTTTGGTCGTGTGTTTCATTTAAATTTTTTAAATTTATCTCAATCAACATCCTATAGATTAATTTTCCAATGTTTTCCCGATGCGTGATAATCATTTGACAGAAATTTTTTTATAAACATTAAATGAATATATAGTTTTTTTAGTTTCATCTTTATTTTCGTTGTCATCTGTTTTTCTTATTTCTAAACTAACTATCGTTATACTAACAGTTTATTTCGCTTTATATCCCGTGTATGTGTTGTCCAATTTATTTCAATGCTCGTCAAAATAATGGCCAACACAGGAAAAAAACAGAAACGAACAAAAGAAAGCTGTTATTCCCTTAAATTTACATTATTATTATCGATTTATAAAAATTTATTTGACACAGAGTTTAATAATATATATAAGCGTCATTTATAAAGTCTTATCATTTACTGAGTCGACATTTTTCCTCTGCAACAATCTTTAGCAATAATAAATAAATTCAAAAAATCCCAATTTACTATATTTTTTATCTGCCATTTTAGAGGCCAAACAAGAGCACACTCACACACACGCACGCAAAATTTTTTCCTCTTTCAGTTTGGCTGCTTTAAAAACTCCCTCGATTCTCATTCTCAATGGATTTGGAGAGATTCGCTTATTGTCAAAATCTCGGCTTGATTTACAGAGAATGGGAAAAGTTTTTCACTTTCATATGAGAGGCGTTTTGAAAATATGTGTAAAAGTTAGAGTTTACAAGCGTTTATGAGCGTTAGAATTTGTTTTCTTTTTTTGAAATTTAATAATCATGAAAGCAACTAATTTTCTTTAATCATTGCCAAAATTTATATGTTTCATGCCCTTAACTCTGATTACCGGATTATTTTTGTTACGCACTTGTTATTATGTATTTATATCCGGAGTTTATGGCTCAAATTATCTAACTTTCCCGTCATTGGCTAACAGTTAGATTAGAATTAATCCGGCCATAAATCGTTCAAATCGTAATCCCTTTTTAACGAAAAATGAACTAATTATATAGATATTTTGAATTTCACTGATTGTATGCTTTATCAGCGAGTATTTCGTATATGGAGTACACTCTAATGTTTTATCGCGTAATTGACCAAATACTGTACTATTGTTTGACGAACTTTATTAACATCGGATTAGTTATCAATTCTACTTTAAGAATGGAAATTTATTTTTCTTTGTTTTCACGATAAGAAATGTAATTTATTTGATTTTTTTTATCTGCAGCTGAATGTATTATTTATATATATCAGCAATGAATCGAATCTATAGCCGAATATCAGATCGTTTTATAATATTTGATTACAAAGAAATATATAGTTGTTCGCCATTAAGATTAATGGTAGCGATTAGTCTATCGCTTTCCAAATATTCCTTATTTCATTCAAATGTTTATTTTTTGATGAAAATTTCCACTATAAATACATTTAATAATCTAGTTATCGTTTTTATCAATTCGAATATAAATCACACCCCGAAATAAATAGTAAAATTAGGATATTTTTAATATCTAAAATAAAAATTTCCAAATAAATATAATTCGCTTTCGTAAGGAATATTTCCATAAGTATTTATCTCTCAAATAATTTGCTATAAATATTTATTTAAGAAACAAATTTAGTGAAAACAACGTACACAATAAACTATATGTTTACAGTATTATATTATAATTAATATACAGTAATAAACTATATGTACAGTTAATTATATCATACAGAACATACAGCAACAAAAACCGGAAAAAAAATTAATTAATATTTTCGCTTTAATTAAGCATTAATTGTATAACAACATACAAACACTTGCCAAACAATCTCAAAATTAAGTTAAGATTTAATACGCAATCATTTGGACCGAAGTTTTTCTTTTGATTTAATTAAACAGTATATATTATATATTAGTTAATTGATTATCCCCTGTAAAACGAGTTGCACGAACACATTCTCCTGTTAGGACCCATGCAAATGCCATTTCTTCGCATCATAAATCTACAGAAACGATTGCATTGGTATGGACGATACGGACAACCATTACCAACGACAGCGCTCGGATATAATTGATTGCCATAATTGAGTTGACCCAATGCTTTGTCTAAATAAATTAAAATCAGTGAACAAAATGCGTGCTGAATATACTTGAATAGCTTAAAAACATTCATTAGTAATTCTATAGAGAGAATGAAAGTTTCATTCGCATTATTGAATCAAATATAGAAATTATGGCGAATATTATTTAAGTAGAAAAATATATTGTATAGGATTTTGTTAAACTTTTAAACTATCGTATACTTTATTTAAATTACTTTGAGCAGTAAAAAGTTTAATTTTCGTTAGTGGAGTATTTTTTTATTTATGGCTTGAATATTTTTATTCGCGTTAAGATATATGTATTATTATCGTGTAAACATTAATGTTCAAAAAACTATTACTTATATACTTGTATTAAAAAGTTGTTCGCGTATAATCTTTTTTTGAATATATAATTGATTGTCATTTAAGTTTAACATTAAACGTAAAGCTTTTTCACATGAAAAATATGCCGCTATAAAAATCGGGCTTTACATTAAAGCACTATATATATTAACGCATATGGGAATTGATACAAATATGTGTTCTCCAGAATATCTTTTATATATCCAAAAGAATTTTTATGATTTATGCTAATTTTTCTCTCTTCTCTCTATTACTTAATATAAGCAAGAATTCCATGCATACGCAAATGAGAGTGCAATGTGTGGATGCTATGAACGAAATTTTTCCATCGCAGACACACTCAGTTTGTTATAATATTTGAAAGTTAAAAATTTTAAATTAGATTTTTAAATTTCGTTTAACTTTATTTTAACTAAGAATTTTACATTCTTCTTTGGAATTCATTACGCGTTAACACAATATTAACTGTTTCTAATCTGATAAAACATGCATTGGATATTTTTGTTTCTATTTAACAAAAACATAATTAAATTCGGAAACATTTTAATAACTTTAGGGTTAATCTATTCATTAAATTAATTCATTGCTCATCGCGTGGATAATCATTAAAAATTATATAATCTTGATATTTATTAAAAATAATTAGAAACTATTTATGCAATACAACTATAGTAAAGTGAGTTTTAAATTTAGAAAGTGAGCGGACATTTAGTTTGAGATTGTATTGATTAAAATAATCAAGTTTTAACATTAATGTCATCGATGTCTAATTAATTATTAGTTATATTTATAAATATATAAAAATCAAACGATTAAACTCTTACCGAAATAATCGCCAAAACATAAAAAACTTATTATAAATATTACACTGAGTTTTAGATTCATTTTCGATGAAAGTAATGAACTAATAAATAACAAACCAATTTTCCGCTATTTATAAAGAAACTCTAAATTTTGATAGTAAATACAGTATAATCGCTTTCTATTTGACAACATTGAACTCTTTTTTTGTTATTGAATAAATGAATGAATATTCGTCCGATGGTTATACTTATTTTGTATGTATTTCGTAATCATCGTATTAAAAACAGACAAATGTACAAACACTGGAATTATTAATAATTCTTTGATCGAATAGCAAAGTTCAATATCGCTTTCTATACAAATAAGCTTAACATATAAATAAACCATTATGCGGTATCAATAACTTTTTTATGGTTTTTTGTCACAAATGATAAAAAAGTTACTGTTCAATAAAACTTATACGGTATTTTGCAAATAAATATCATCTGATATTTACTTTGTATGGTTCGAACTTCTAATCAAACCTTTCTTTAAATCTATTAACCACGCATTGTATTTTCGCAATGGTTAACAAAAAGTTTAAATTTTATTATTTATATTACCATTAAAAATTTCACTGATTTTAAATAAATCTGCGTTTAACTTACTAAACCATAAATAATCGTTTTTAAATTCATATATCGAAAGGGGTTATACTCTATGATTTTATAGCGTATGACGATTATAATTTTTAAGTTAGTTATCAAACTATAATATCCATTTTAATATCCAATTTTAATGTCCAAACTATAATATTATAAAGCAAATTATCAACATTTCAAAATTATTATTAAAAGCGATTAAGTAAGTATATATACTTTTAAATATTAAATAGAATTTTCATTTTCATTAATTATAATTATGATTACTATTTTGTTCTATACACTAATTAATTCATTGAACTGTAATGTTCGGTTAAATTAGCATCAACTGAGAAATAAGTCGCTTCTATCTTATAACTAGCTATTAATATACAATAATACTGTAATTAATTAGTTATAATATTGTAATGTTAAAAACAGTAACAAGCATTTATGTTTCACAATACTATAATGTTATTTATGATATAAAATTAAAGTATGTTGCAATTAAATACTGTATTTATTTACTATTTCTGATTTCGATTGCTGTAAATAAGATTAAAATAGCTAATCATATATACTTTAACGAAATACTTTTAAACTGAAATCGTTATATGAGCTAAATTTATTTCAAAAACAAACGATTGGAGCAAAAATGAAAGTGTCTGCCGTTAAAACAAGAAAAGCGCAAAAACAATAATCTAGTGTTGTAAAGCGATTCAATTATATGTTGCGCTCACAGATTAATTGAAGAATATGCGTCAATAAGCCATACATGCGAGAAATCAGTGGCAGAAGAAAAGTTAGGATAACGCAAGACATGGGAACTCGAGAAAGAGAAAGTATAAGAGAGAAATAGAGAAAAAACCTTAATCTAATCTCAAAGCATTTTGGTGGAGGAAAATGCAATTCGAGTGGAAGATCAATGAATGAGTTGAACGGAAGATCGAATGTCACCTCATGAGGATCGGATGCAGCGATTCAGCGATTGCATGTGCGGCAGTCAACTCCAGCGCTTCTCTATGTATGTATATGTGTGTATGTGTGTGATGCACAGCCAACAGTGTGTCACTCAGTAAACCTCATTGGCTACCGAAATATTCATTGAACCAAAATGTTATTAGAGATTTACGCAAAATGTAGCATATTTTGGCGTATCGTCATCAGTAGACGAGAAATATTCGTCTTATAGGGCTTAGAACTAACGACTGCGATGTCTAACAACGCACGAACTTTTGTCGACTTATCATGAATTATAATTAAAGCGCGACTGTTTAGAACAAAATAAATTACTGTACGCTTCTTTTTTCTTAAAACAAAATCAGTGTTTCATGAGCTAAATTGCAAAATATTTTTAATGGATTTTGAATAAAGAAAAATAACAAAAGCAGCGAAAAACACATCATTGCAAAAGTAGTTTAAAGCAAAATCTGAAATCAATTTTTAGAAATAGCAATAGGCATGCAATTTTAAAATTGCAGTGTTTTTCGAAATAGCCTTAAATTTTATTTTTACTTTTCTTTTTCTTCAAAACTGGAGAGAGAGAGAGAGAGAGATTTTTTTGTTAAACACAAATATTCCCCTCAAATCCTAGTAAAGAATTTGAAAACTTCAACCATTTTTCTTCCACTTCCTCTTATGTCGAGTCGCGGAGAATAAAGCAGAGCAAGAAAAAAGGAATCATAACGTAAAACTTTCTTATTTATTGTGTTTATTGAATTTCGAGCCAACGGCAAAATAAAAACTTTGTTGTTGTCTGAGATTTTGCGAAGATATAGCGCTTACAAGAAAACTCTTAAAAAAAGTTTGTTTATAAAGCGCATACTTTGTCATATTTAAATATTGCCCGTCAATTCTGGTTTAAATCAATTTTTTACTCTCTTTTATTCTGCTGTACAGCACATAACGCTATAAATATATTTTTTTGATAAGTTTTATAGCATTTGGATTGGAAGTGATGCGACAAAACCTAATACATGACACACGTTCATCATTAAATAATGAACGTTTGTTATCAATTACTCAATACTAATGTTTAATTTAATTAATTTGGTTGTTATGCGTGTGTGTGCGTCACAATCGGATAATTTAATCATTAATTATAAATAAGTTCCCATTTCACTAATTCAGTCTCGATGTCTCAAAACTGCTCATTTGCTCGTCGATAGATTTAGCTAACTTAGACAAATAAAATTTTGTGTTTTAGATTTGACATTGTATGTCAGTGTGAATACATTCTGATGTACTGTTGTTCTCTCTTTAGTCAAATTAATTAAAATGATTGTACCAAAAAGTAAATAAAGTTTATTATAAAACTAACCGTTTTTAACGCAGTAACTTTTCAGGTTTATTAATATATTTATGAGATTAAATATTTGATGAACAAAATTTAATATCATTTATCAAAAATCTCAAACAAAATCTAAAAACAATTAAAGAATTTTTTTGGAATAATTTTCCAATTGTTATAAACTGGTAAAACATTTGCTGATCACAGTGACATCTTTTATTTTTTAAATGCTTAAATTTTCTAATTTAATTTGTTCGCACAATACTAGATGTCGAACTCATATCTAAAATGCTAGTAGACTATCGGTCATATCAAAGTTTTTGTGCGGTTGTACCCGATTGGATGCGGTTAGTGATTTTGACGAATTAAACATTTAAGAAAAAACCATAGCTAAAACCGGTATTCAGTTTTTATAAAATTTTTCTCTAAAATTTACTAAAACATAAAAAGTGACTGAAAATTTAATAAAATAATTGTATGCGTCAAGTTTACAATTATTTTTATTATACAAACATTCGTTAAAAATCTATTTTTTTGTATGAGACGCTTAAACTAGATTTAAAGGTAAATAAAGTATTTTCTGAATTTTATTACAATAGTATTGAGTAACTGTATTGTAAAATAATTTTGCTGATAATAGTGACATCTACTATTTCTTTAAATGCTTATAGTTTCTAATTTAATTTGTTTACACAATACTAGATGTCATAAGCGTAACGAAAATTCTAACCACTGTTACTGTAACAGTAGAATAATTGTTACGAAAATTATACCATTATTTCATTTAGTCGTTAATACAACTCTTTTATTTCTATATTATTGGTAATTTGTTATTGTTTTTTAATTTTTAGTTTTCAAAATTTTATTTTTAGTTGTAATATGTTGATTGTTTAGCTATAATTAAAATTAAATATGGATAGACTAAATAAAAATCTATTGATCCTCAAATGATAGCTTACTATTAAGTGTAATTGTTTACTATTAGACTGCAATTTTTAGATTTTCAAGTTAAACATAAAATATAATTACATATATCTAATAAGAAAAATACTTACTTTCAAAAATTTCGATTTTATATTTACTTCATTACAATAGCTATAAGTATTTGTGTAACTTTTAGTACATACTTGTATGCAACTTTGTTATTAAGTTTTTCGTGAACTTATTTCATTTCTTCTTTACTTCTATCAAAATTTGTTTCTTCGCTGTATTTATTTATTTATTATATTAAATTGTTGGTAAAATGACAAAAAAAATTTCTTTAATTTGTAAATTTTACTCTAAAAGAATTACTCAGTAAACTCTCTTCACATTTCTAGTTAATTATTTATTTAATAAGTACACCAAGATAACAATATTATTGATTTAAAAGTTTTGATTAAAAAATTATAAATACTCAAAATCAAAATGAAAGACACTAAACTAAACTAAACTGTGTTATGAGTTGCCGGAATCGCGTTTAAAAATTTCAAACTTATCGCCACTGATTTTTATCAGTTTCTGCTTCAAATCCATTTGTTTCGCCGCATTTGTATGCGTAAAATTCAAATTGAATGCGCAGTCGATAGTATATAATAACTACAATTGCCGATACAGACCATGCCAATAGTGACAGCTGGTCTGTAACCAGAAAAAACCTTAACACTTACGTGGAAAAATTTGGAACACTGCTCAAACTCAAAACCTTGAACCGCAATGGTTTGCAAAATTTTTCGGTTAAACGCAAAAAATAAATATTAAAAAAATTGCACGTGAAAAATATAATTTTTTGTTAGCACTAGACTAGGATGCGTAAATCACTGTAGGGATCGCTGCGTTCATTAGTTAAAGTAATAACAAAGTACAAGTTGTAGATTTTGTTACCAAATTGAGCGTAAAGTATAACGAACAGCTCCACTGCTATAATAATATACTTTATTTACGGACAATAAATTCATTTCAATGCGGTTTTAGCGATGCTTTTGTTTGGGTTAATTCGCGGAAATTTAGCTGAAATCTTTGGTTGGTTTCAGTTTAAAAGAACTCGTGATAATTAAACTTAATTGTATGAATACTCAAGATTAATGGCGTAAGAATTTAGTTTAAACAAGAATGAACGCTAAACTCATTGCTTTATTTTTTAAATGAAATAATTGTTCGCAGACTTTATAAATTACAGACGCAGACAATTTCAAATCCAAAATATGATTTCTACTTAATTGAGATTATAATAAACACAAAATAGCTTTTTTAATTATTAGTTATCTATTTTTATGCTTAAAATATTCTAATTTATTAAAATACTTAGAATAGTTTAAATTATAATCTAGTATTTGAAGTCATTAAATATAATCCTTTGGTTCAATAAATTTATAGATGAACTTAAAGCTTTATTGTACTTTTCAACACATCGTATAAATGATAAAATGCCAATTAATTATTTGTCAAATCAAACTCATTAAATCATTTAATCACAATTTTTTAGTTTTATAAGCATTACAGTATATACCAAAAGTTCAACTTTCAGTGCGATCTATAACTTACACGTAATTTAATATTTTTAAATTTGTTTCAAGTTTTATAGACTCTATAATGTGAATACAGTGTTAGAATATTTTATGAATTAAACTTTAACCTGTTTTCGTTTTTATGATTAAAGATATCAAACATTGAAATAAATTCATATGGTATCACAGCTTATGAATAAATAAATGTTAATTTGTTGAAATTCCATTGCGATAAGAGTATGATATACTAAAATACTTTTCCAAAACTATAGCACATTTCACTTTTATTTCTCTCATATCTAATTCATAATTAATTCTTACACTTTATATTTAAAAAATATAGGAAAAATTGCTCAAGATTTTGATCGAGTGATTCGCAATACTGCATAACAATACAACGTTAAGAATATCGGTAATAGTGTTAAGCGTAATACTTTGCGCTATAATCTCGTTTCTTCACTTTGTATGGATTCTCAGCGATCATCCTATGACCGCTCTTTTGGTGGATATTCGTATGGCGCACATCATATCGTTAATGATATTAACGTATATCTTATATTCTGCGTGGTATAACATGAAAATCTATATGAGAAGATCGCTCATATGTGCCATCATTCTGTCTGTGATATATATGGTTCGCGTTTGCCTGTCTATGCGAATACACTGCACTAGAGTTTAACAAAATTGAAACCTTATAATAATAAAATTATTGAAAATTGAAACCTATCTTATATTTTCTTATATATTATCGGCAATGTTTGCGATAATAGCGATTATTCTCGCGTTTGTTCTTTAATTAATCAATTATTTTAACCCAATTATCAATTAATTATTTTGTTTTTGTAAAAAAAACGATGAAAACTTTTATTTACGTACTCATTATATCTTACATACGAACTTTGAAAAATCTTTTAAATTTATTTTTAATGTATTTTTTCAATTGATTTTGTTATGATATACTATTATAAATTCTTCCCCATTTGATATTTATTTGAATACATTTGTATATTAAAAATTCAAGTGAAATTATAAATTGATTTAATACTGTATAATAAATGCCTAGAAAATGGAATTAAAACTCATACCAATTATCGTTACCTTAAAACTTATTGAAACAATACATCATTTCTTAACTAAAAAAATAACATCGGATTAAGTATATATTGTAAACTTTCTTAATTGTAACAAAACTTTCAATCAAAAATATTTGTCAAACACTTTTCTTCAGTTTTCTAACGTTTAGCCGGAAAACAACTTAAAAGTAATTTTACATATTTGTTGTTATTCACGTTATAAACGTTGCGCTCTATGATCAGATTAATCACTAATTATCCGTATAAACACCCAAACCTTAAATTTGAAGGACAAAAAAAACGAATAAAAAAGTATGCAATTATTTAAGAAGTATTATTAATATTAAATATTTATACACACATTTTACCTTAACATCACTGGAAAATTAGCATACAATGGTTTTCGATAAGAATAATAATAATAACGTTATTTGTATAGAAGCAGTTTTTTGTTAATCTGATTCTTAAATTACTAAACAACGCATTAAAATCAATAATAATAAAAATCTAGATTAAAATTTATGATTTATTTAACAATTTAATATTCTAATCTTTATTAATGGTTTTCGCACGCATTTCAAAAGATTTTTTGGTGCATAAATGTAATCAAATAAAAAATAACAAAAAAATATTTGAAACTTCGAGAGAGGAGAGAGAGAGAGAGAGAGAGAGAGAGAGAGAGAGAGAGAGAGAGAGAGAGAGAGAGAGAGAACACGTTAATACTTATTACTTAAAATACCAGTTATAGGCCTATAGTCATACATAGTCATGAATCTAATTAATATTTAACGCTTTTAATGGATAATTGCTCAATAAATTCAGTACTTTATTATGGTTGGAATAGAAGTTGTGGCGAAACACACTACTTCTTCAGTGTTAAAGCTTTAAGCTTTTAAAAAATACTATTCATAACAGCGTACATGCATACGCCTTTCCTAATGTGATGAATGTTGTTATTATCTTCTTTACTATTATTATTATTTGAGAAATAACAGCTAATATATGGAGATTAGCTGTTCAGACGTTATTTAAACATAATTTGTTATTAAATAGTATCACAATTAAAATCCACTTTATATTATTATTGTTATTACCATTTTATGTTTCATCGCACGGACTAAATAAATGATTCTATAAATTAATCTAAATTTTAGCGCAAACTTGAATTTTAGCGCAATACGCTTACATTGTATTTCGAAAATTTTGTTCATATATTTTTAGTAATATGAAATACTGAAGCCACGAAAAAAGTAGTTTTTGCTTATCAATAGCGCAAAGAGCTTTGTGTGTATAAAAAGTATATAGTTTATCATTACTTAGCATATAATAATAGTAAAATTCAATGAATTGTCAAACTTATAGCCAAATTGATATTAGAGAGTACCTATTTCTCAGGGTGTGACCCAAACTTCACTCATTTTCTCACCTCTAATGCCAAATGGGTGACAGCAATGCGAGAGAGAGAGAGAGAGAGAGAGAGAGAGAGAGAGAGAGTAATGTTTTTGCGGGCCAAACAAGACTTAAATATTGAAAAGAAGTGATCAATTTGTGAGCTAAACTTGTATATCAAAAAACGGGTGGTCTTATAGCGAACTGTTCGCTGAATTTTCTTTTGACTTTTTTTCGTTGCCATCAACAATGATTTGTAATACACACCGATATTTTTTGACATGATTTTGTGTCTTAAATAGACATTAGTTTGACGTAATGTGTAATTGTTAGCGTTATATAAATTTAGTGTACATATAAGACCACACATAATGTTTTGCCGTGAGATGTGAAGAATATGCAATGCGTTTCAGTTTAATGCAGTATAAGTTATTGATTGAAATAAGGTTTACTGTATGGTTGGCCAACATATTTATGACAAATTCGAAGTCTGCACATCATTTCGCATGTATTGCATAACTTTGAGGATGAACTATATTTCTATAAACACTTCAAAAATGATTTTTTTATTCGCACAGCTCTGCTAAACTTTATATTTTCTTTTTAAAGCTTGTTATTTTAATACCAAACTATATTACCTAAAAAATTTGACTAAATCACTAAATCAGTATAAAAAAATTTACCAGACGAACAGTCGGCAACATTCAGTTTTAAAAAGACAAAAGAATATTCAAGCTTTTAATTTTTTTATTGCAATTTAGTTACATTTTATCCTAAGAAGTTATTTATATATCCGTTCGCTATAAATATAAGTATAGTGTTAATGTTAATTTTTATAATATGTTTTTTTAACAGCGCAAACATTTTTATTTGCATTGTTCATTGTTTAGCTGAAAATGATTTAATACAATACAATGTACATTATTTTTATGACATTCGCTAAACTCAACTGATTTTACAGCCATTTATAAATCAAAACATTTTTTTCTAACATTACAATGTGTTGTGAGCTTTATTTGCTCAATATTTTGAAACAATTTTATTAAATTTACTTTAACTAAAGTTAAAGATGGATTTTTTATTCTAAATTGCTATAATAAAAAGTTTTTAAAAAATATTTGCTTTTAAAGATAATATTGTCTCACACTTCCGTTAAGTTAATTATAATTTTTAATAAACCATACGTCAAATAATTAATATAATAATAATTGAGCACAAATGTACACAAATAAGGCACAAAACTTTCTTTTCTATTTAAGTGGAAGTAATCTATTTTGTGGTTTCGATACAAAAAACCGATGAGAACATGTCAACAATCGTGATAATAGCAACGCATATGTTGACGATAACGCAATTACAAGGTGACCAACAATGCCACTAATGATGATCGATTAGTGACCATTTTCTTTTCTTATTCAATTAAAACGCTTGTAATGCAAGTTTAGTCCGCTTTTCAGGTGAACTACTCGTTATTTTTCCATTATTTAAAAAAGTTCGCCACAAATTGAGTTATCATCCAGTTTTTTCAGTGACAGTCAAAACAAGAGCGTATGGTGTTGTGTATGTGAATGAAAATTGTCATGCATTGAATGTGTGAAAGTTTTTTTACAATAACGAAACAATACTGAATTACTGTTTATGCAGTTTAAAAGTTTGAAATGATTTCTACAGTATTAATCGTAAAGAGAATTATAATCAATATTTAATTAATTTTTTTTGTTCCGTGCTTTTGTAGTCATTTAAATATTCCGATTTGACAAAACAAAGGCAAACGTTGTTTTATTTATTTATTTTTGCTTAATTGAATTTTTTGTATATTTAAGTGATCACAACATTTCTGTGAACAAATGCTTTTTTTGATAATTTTTAAAATCAATCTTTAAATATTTAGTTTTTTAAATAACTTATTAAAAACTTTTAATTATTTATTATACATTTTCATATTGTATCTTAATTTAAAAATAAAATTTTAAATGAAATGAAAAGTTTTTTGTTATGATATACAGTACAGTATATGTTCGTTGAATGCATTTCCAAACAAAACGCTTTTTCTCACTGTAAACTAAAGTTAAGACTTGTAACTTACTCTCGAAACTTTCGAATACATACTCTTAAAATATATATAGTTATATAAAGTACTGGTTAAAGTAGTGCGCTATAAAAGTCAATACTGCTGTAGAAAGAGTTACCGCAGATTAACGATCGTAAGTGAGTTCGCAAAATTTTTTATTAGCGCACATAAAACATTTAAGATGTTTGGCTAACTTTTAAAGTTAGTGTAATAAAATCTGATGGTAATTCTATATCTCATTTAGTGGTTCTTCAGATATGGAACAGTAGTTTTGTCTCTCACTTACGCGTAAGTCAACATGCATTCAACTAATAAGTCAATGTGTGGTATGCGTTCGTTAATTAGTCGACTTTACATTTCGTTTACGAATCTGACGCGTATATCAATCATTAAAGGAAAAACCAATTAGTTTAACAACTTTGGCTAAAATGCGCAAACTTTTACATGTAATATTGCATTACGAATAGATTTTCAACTACACTTTTCACGTCGAAGAATGTCGGATATATGGCATTTAAGTTTAAAAGTTTAATGCAATTCACATCTCTCTCTCTCTCTCTCTCTCTCTCTCTCTCTCTCTCTCTCTCTCT
>JAQGAW010000681.1:0-25548 GCA_034698025.1 Phthiracarus crinitus
TAAACAATAAAACTATTGACAGTATACGCGAACGATTAGCGATAGTTTATTAGGGCGCATCACTTTCAGTCTATACCCAAATTTTTAACTTTTGAATATTAAGCTCACAAAACATTTTTCAAAAAACTAATTTATAAGAAAGCGGACGAACGATCTTAAAGAGTAAGCGACCAAAAACTAACTAAGATTAAAACTACAAAGTTAGATATTATGACAAGAGTGCTAAACGAACGCCCGATTTTTCGGGGCCGGTGCACCCCCGACAAAATGTATCGGGCTTTGTTGTGTTCTGGCCTTTAGTTAGAAAATTCGATTCGAGCCGAGCTTTTGTTTTAAATTATTAAAGCCCAAAACGATTTAAATTTCAAATTTATAGGAATAATATTGTTATAAATGATATTTATCTCACGTCATGATTAAATATATTTAATGCTTATTAAACACATTTGATTTGTGCAATGAATGAATTATTTATGCATTCATTGTTTTTAAGATTTTAGATATTATTTATTATTGTTTTTATAAGTTTAGTGTTCTGATATGATATCGGGCTTTTCTAATTTAAATTTTTCGGGATTTTTTCGGGTTCGGGCCTATGCCTATTTGGCCAACATCGGGCTCGTGCCTAAATATTTTAACGATTTTGCAGTCTAATTATAACTAAAGCCCTGAAATATTTTATTTTCTTACGTGAGTATATTGTTATAATAGCTTTTTAAATATGTTTAGTACTGTTTCTTTAATATCGGCAATCGAACCAAAAATGTTAAAGATTTGAAACAATTTAAAACAATAAAATAAATGAAAAAAGTGTTTTAAAAATAATATTTACACAAACAGGTATTAGAAGTCTATATTCATATTAATCACAACAGATTTAACAATAATCTCTCGAATCACACTTTGTTCAAATTTATTTTCTAAACGTTAATAAGAATAAACAGTAAAACAAATATCAATTTCTTTAATAGATTTAATTTATAATTTCCTTCAACTTTCTATTACACAAATGATAAAATATTATTATTATATTAATTTAAATTAAGGTTAATTTACGGCATTTTGTGGCATTAAAAAGTTTATAAAAATAGTAACGTTAAATAAATCGACACATTTATTATTGAAGCCTATTTCAACGAATTGATTGTTTCGTTTCATCGAAATGCATCAAATCTCAAATTAATTATCAAATGTAAGGCTCACTTAATATAAGTGTTCCAGAAAAACAATTTCGTCCATATATACGATTTCTATGTGAGTAACAAATAAATGTGAAATCATCGCCAAAAATTTGGATTTTGCGCGAGTCTTCGAGAAAAATTTTCGAACCATTGCTGAATAGTGGAAAACGGAACAAATTGTTGATTACTGTATTTAACCATACCTGAAGCTGCTAACTGTTCGGCAGTTGCGGCAAACGATGCGCAATAATTAAATAAATTTTCGGCAGCTTTTATTGCAAATTGTTGAAAGTTTTCGTTATTATTAACAGTGACAGACGGATCGGCAATCATTTGCGCGATTGTGGCGATCGGTTCGATGGAAATGCCGATCTGTGCCACGTGTGACACAATTGGTTGCTCAAAACCAAACCGATTGTCACCGTTTATGCTTATTTCAGCTAAAAATGCAAATTTAATTTTAAGCATTACATCATAATATATACCATATTACCTGACATTATACCCCATATGAGCAAAAGCTCAGGCACGACGAGGGGTCTGGTAAAAGCTCAGTCTTATGCCAATAGCAAACCGCACCCATACCCCTATGGGGTAAAAACTTAAGCTCAATAATAGATATCATCAGCAAAACCACAGTTAAAAATGCTGTTTACTGCTACTTTTACCCAATTTTCGTGTCGTAGAGATTTTACCCCAGTGGGAGATAATCTAAGCGTTTGCCCTTTATTAAGTGTGAGTTTTTGCCCCAATGGGGCATAAGTTGAGCTTATACCCCATAGCAACCGGTCATTTTCCGAAATAGTCGTGTTTTCGAATTGCCCCATTGGGGTATAATGTCAGGTAATACGGTATAAGCATACATACCATGTTTTAATTTAGTGATTCTAAAAATAGCGGATGGTTTGTCATTAGATATAAACCCCAAGTATTGCCACGTCGGAGGCGCTAATGGATCGGGAAAACTGAAATATACTGTAATCAAACAAAATAATATAATAATTAATGTTTGTTTAATAATTAATTGGTGATAATTACCACTCCCAGCCAAACCATCGATGAATGGCGTGACGCCAGTCATAAACACAACCACATGATTGATATTATCAGCGTTTGGTAAACTGATTAGGAATTTGTTTGCGTCCACTTGAATGAAATCGGTTTGAACCTATCAATGTTAATGTTATTGTGAATATGAATTCAATGTTAATGCGTATTAATGTCTCACAAGTCTTCCCGAAACGATAAGTCCGAACGTATTACACGACGCCATCATATATATGTATCTATATATGTCTATATGTTTAATATAAATGAATTGACACAACCGAACAGAGCAATCAAATCAATCACAAATCAAAACAAACAATAATATTCACTTATGGTTTGAACACGTGATTTCAAACGTAAACATTAACCTTAAGTATAGCTATAACTAAAGGTGTTCATGGTTTCGGTTAACCATGAATTAATCCAATGGTTTTTTTTAATGGATTGATTTTTGGTTCAATATTTAATAAATTTTATGGTTTTTGATAGTTTGAGTTTTAACTAAAAACCAAAATAAACCATTGGTTTTCATATTGAAGAAATGACATAAAATAATATGTTAATGACATATAATAAATTATTACAAGATCGCACTTTTATTATATAAGGTTAATAGACTCCAAATTTTTTTAATAAAAAATATAATTTTTTAAAACTAGACAAAATATAACAAGTATTAAAGTGAAATCAGTCATTGAAAAATAAAAGTTTGTAATAACTCTTTTTTTAAAGAAATTTTTTTTATGGTTTTGTTGGTCTTATATGGTTTGGTTTGGTTTTCTTTTATATTTTATTTTGATGGTTTGGGTTGGATTCAAAACTGAAAGTTATAGTTTGGATTGGTTTCTCTAAAGTCAAACCATGAACACCTTTAGCTTAACGTATAATTTTTAACGTAGTGTTGTATAATTTTCATATTTTAGTTTTACATTTCTATTTCTTTTATATTAATTTTAATTTTACTTTTCTTTTACTTTTAATGGTAAATCAACACTAATATTGATTTACTTTCACTTTTTAATTTTTACTATTTATTTTTTTACAAAATTAATTTTACTCTTCTTTTTCTTTACTTCAAGTAAAATATAAATTAAAAAACTCAACTTTTACTTTTACTTTCAAAAGTAAATACAACACTACTGTTAGGGGCGACACTGGCGTGTATGCCCATGTGTTAGCTGTAAAGTCATTACTGTGTAACGTCAACGTGTTCAGTACTATTACTCAATAAAGATGTTATATCCAATGTGTCTATGATTTATTAATTAAATAAATATATTTTAGATGCAATATTCCTAAATCGATACCACGATAGCTTCTAGGAATATAACCGCGTATAACAATTGGTGCCCAAAGTTGATTACGACTCATTTAAAAATAGTATAAATAAATATAAAACACATCAAAAGACTAAAAGGAGTGAAACAGTTTTAGAGCCGAAGAAGCGCGATATAGCGTAAAATATATCGAATATAATTGGAATAATTAAATATACAAAAGAATAAAATGCAACAAATGACCAGACGACGCAAAAATCATATGTGGAGCCAATAGTTCACCGTAAAACAGATGACGGAAATGTCCGTACATTTGGAATGACACCAGACGTTGAGGGAAAATACTTTCGATCAGTCGATCAGTTCTTTAATAGAGAAACATACGAAGCAGCGATTTGTATAACGATTCTTGATATTAAAAGCGAAAATGTATTATGAGATCACTTATTACATGTTATCATTTCAAACCATGCAACAGAAATGATTTGAATTCACTAAACGCGTGGACAAAGTTCGTGGTAAATTTGGATCAGAGACCGGATATGCGAGCAAAGTTATTCAACAACCATTTCGATGAAATGCAGCAAACATTCAGATTTTACGCTAAGTAAGATGGGATTAATTTGGTGAGAGAAACCATTTATATTAAAGAAGATGTTCCGTTTGCTTTAAATTATCGTATTTTTTGATGAATAAAGTAAAAATAGTTAAAATTCGCAATGTTTTGGATCAAATGATCAAATCAGGTGCAATCGATCTGATCAGATAAGCTCTAAAATAGTATAAAATAGAGATCATTACTTACGTGACTAAAAAATTCTATATGAGAATCACTGAGATTGAGATATTATACGATGACAGTAGTGAACAATCAAAAGTGAAAACAAGAGAAATAACGGAGACAGCGGAAGAGGTGGGAATCACATGGTTTGCAGCATTATATGAATGGCTAAGATTTTTTGTTTAGTTTATCAAATGCTATATCATTTATAACCATCCATTTAAACAAATCTTTAGTAAATTCATCTTTTGGTTTGTTGATTTCACTTAACATTAACTGTTTCTTACGATTCCATTTCTTAATATTTAATTTATGTCTTGATGTATTAATATGCTGTTCCATTTGAGATTTTTGCTTCGGATTGATGATTGCATGATTGACAAATTAATGCTGGATTATTCTCAACATTATCACAAGAAAAATATTCGGAACCGAATTGTTTACAAAATTTTAGATATTTTTTACGTATATTCTCTTTCTCTTTAGGCATTTTGAGTTTCAATGTAAATATGTAATATTACACTTTATTATGATTTATTGCTTACATCATTATTATTGCATAAAACATTTAATACGTCAATTAATTAGTGAAATATTTAAATACATAATAATATGTACGATCCAATAAAATATGTATGAATATGTAAATAAAGGTTCATTTAATTTGATACATTTTGTCACTAATATTGTTTATTTGCGAAAAAGAGATGTTTTAATTACAATATAGACTATATGTATTTACATAAAATGTTAGGCTCTGATCATAATAAGGCTTTAATCGAGATACGTGAACATTGTCTATCACTAGTTTATTTTTTTGAATAGTGTTGTCAATTAATTCAATAATGTAATTGACAACTGACGTACCATCAAAGGTTTGTGAAAGAAATGTATCAATTGCTCTGACTTTGACTTAAGTCTACTTAAATTGTGACACCACACTGACGAGTGAGTAGTCCCAACTGTCTTAAGCCGAATTATTTTAAACTACTTTAATTTAGTAGAGGACAGTGACAAATATGTATTGCAAAAAGAAATTTCGGCAAAGGATAGAAAGGAGGTTTGTGGAGTGGTTTTAACGAAGCGGTTGCTATTGAATAACACGCCTTGCATTGTACTGCATAGCTATACTATTGCGTTATGAACTGTTTCAGAGCAGTACATTGCAATGCATTGAAGTCAATAGCAACCGCATCTTTAAAAACCCTCTACGAGCCTCCTTTCTATCCTTTGCCGAAATTTCCTTTTGCAATACATATCTGTCACTGTCCTCTACTAAATAAAAGTAGTTTCAAAAAATTCGGCTTAAGACGGTTGGGACTACTTCCTCGTACGTTTTAATATTAAATAGATTATCGCATTAATGGCGGCATTTCTTTTAAAATTGTGCAAAATGTGGACAAAAAGGAACGAAAATATTTAATGAAAGCAATGATCGACCAAACGTAAGAGTTACAGATAGAAATACAAGAAAAATACCAAATTAAATAAATTAGAGGTCGAAAAAATCCCACAATCACTATATATTATCTATCACTCAATTCCTCGAAAATTCATGTAATTCTGAATATATGTTCGCACACAACCTAATAGACAAATCCCACTTTTTTGCATTTTTATTGAAGTTTTTATTAAAATAATGAGGTATACTATAACTGCAGTATATTTTAATTGAATTATTTATTAAAGTTTTTTAACTGTTCTGTTTTACAAATAGTTTAGCATTGCATCAAAAATTAGTCTAAAAATACATCAACGGTTGTATAATACATTTGATTCATAAATATAATATGAATTATTAATAAATTTTGTTTTGATATATTATTTCCAGAAAAATATTTCGGTAAACGAACACATAATATCGTGACTAACGTGAAGCAAATATGACTCAATTAAGAAATAAGGAAAATTTCAAAATAATTATTTCACCACAACTTTTATGAAGAATAACTATTAAAGTATTCAATTCATATAACAATAACTGGGAGTTTCTCTACACAATCCTCTCAGCAATTCTTTCGCTTCTTTAACACCATTATCTGCCGCATACTTAAGCAAATGTTTTACTTCACCTGTAAATTGAAAAAATAAAATTTTGCCAAAATTTTGTTTTTAAATTATGATTTTTTATTACTTTTTTGCACATCAGTGCGATAACCACTTAAATGCGCGGCCACTAAGTTATACGCCGAATGCGGGTTTCCTTTGTTGGCTGACCGACGAAACAATTCCAAAGCTGCCGTAACGTTGTTTCGGTGTTTTAATAGTTTGTGTGCCAATAAGTGCTGCGCATTGTGATCATCGATATGGTGTGCGTAGAAGTGTGTGACGTTATAGTGAAAGTGATCGAAATAGTTGTATATGTAATATATGGTCATTACGATCAATAACAATATAAAGATCTGTTTATTTAAAAAATTAAATTAATTAAACAGCATTTATTATACTTAGCAATAAATCATTTTCTGACCTGAAATAGTATAATATGCAGTGAATCCGGTTTCTTCTTCTTAGCGTACGCCACACGATAAACACATTCTTTTTGCTGTTTCGCTATTAATGATTCTTCTGAAGACGTCGACGATTTTCTTCGCCTTCGTATAGACATCGTAATGTTTACGAGAAAAATTTAGAAAATTATTTTAAAAAATTTAATTTAAATAAATTAAAGTTAATTTTAGATTTTCGAATTAACTTAAACTACTTTAATAGTTTGTTTTAGCACTGAACTATTGTTTTAGCGAATATTGTTTTGATGTTCGTATGCATTACTGTTTCCATGTCAATGGGTTTAATAATTAATTTGCATTAATAGAATATAAGTTTTTCTCTAAACCTAATCATTTTAAGTATAATTAATGAAAAATAAATTATTCATATGTACTATTGAACAGCACTCCACTTAGCAATAGTATAAATTAGAGTTAGAAAATAGGATTAACTATGAAATACTTAGGAATTTGTGAAATACAGCATAATTTTTTTATTCCCGCAAATCATTTAAGAATATATCTATTTTTAAATTCAATGAATTTTTAACGAAGTAATTATTAACTAAAGACGACAATAATGAAAATTGTTATTTATTGACAAATAAGTTATTATTAAATTAAATTTTAATTAATATGCAAATTTAAAAATGATTTTCAAGTTAATTTTCAATAGAATTTATTCGAAAAGTTAAAATTATTTATTTTATTGAGAGTTTAAAAACTCTTTTTGAATGAAAACAATAAAGATAATGAACATTTATAATGAGATCACTTGGGAACGGGATTTTCGGGACTAAAAAGTTATTAAAACGGGAGGGAAACGGGAACAAAAAATGCCAAAAACGGGACTATTTCAGGTAATATTTTTAAAATTACAAAAAGAGTTGATTTGAATATTATGAAACATTTTTATATTATTTTCGGAAAATCTTTGTCTAAATCCTTTCAATCTATTTTTATAGAGAAAAAGATCTTTCTACTTCTACTGATACAATTGGAGCAAAAGTTGTGATTTTTCGAAGTTCTTAAGCAGTAATATTGCAGATATCGTTGTAATATAACTTTTATTGACATGTTAATGAGTTTTGTTCTATTTTTACAGAATTTCCTGCTAAAAACAGTGAAAACGGGAACATTTTTCAATATATACTGTATAGAAATCAGGGATTATTTTACAAAACTTCCAAAAACGGGAAGAACCAGGAAAATAAAACTACATTAAATTGATTAGTTATAACTAGTATATGTTAACATATTAATCTCCCGGTAATGTAATCAAGGAATATATGCGGGACTTTCCTGGAAATCCCTATCCCTAGAGATCACTTTATAGTTAAATAAATAATTATAGTCTAATTTTTTGTATAAATATAACACTCATAAATTATTAATGATATATGACTAACATTGTACTGCCGAACGTATTACTATACATACAGATAATAAACGCCTCCGTATATAGGTTTGTCTAAAGATCTATTAGATTTGATATTTTCGTTCTTCTATATATGCGCATTCTTTAAAATTATTAAGAGATTTCTTAATTATTTTAATATAGCGATTTTTCTAACAATATGCTTAAAATGAGTTAAAAAACTTCTTTGAACAACAAAAAATGGATATACGTCGACAAAAATAGGCTATAAGATGCTACAAAAAAACCAAAAAAATATCGGTTGAAAATGGCTTTATAACAACACTTAAGGCAAACTAAAACATTAAAACTATTTCGCGTAATAATTGAAGGAAGCGACCCAATATTTGCTAATATAATACAAGCACTTATTTGTTTCAATGAGTGCGGGCTAACAAAAAATTTTGATAATGAATCGACGAGAGCAAAACCACAATTGAATCAAAATTCTAGAATCATTCACTGAAGTACTATTTACAACTAAGTAAAAATCCCTTAAAAATACATTAAATTTAATTTAAGGTATAATTTGCGCTGTAATTTAGACTTTTAAGCGGGCCCCCGATTTGTCGGGCCCCCGCGGGCCCCCGACATAATCTTGCGGGCCGGGCCGGGTTAGGGCTTAAAAACAAAATGTCGGGCCGAGTCGGGCTTTAACTTATCACTAAAACATATGCAAGTTTTACTTAATTTATTTTTGATGAAAAGATTTCTCATCTGACCCATACTTTACTTAAGCTAATTTAACATTAACCGATAAAAGAACCCTATTAAAACCAAATACAGTTTATAAATTATTGTGTTAAAGATCAAATTATGATGATATTAAATAAAACAATATTTTATAAAATAATTAATTTTTTATTTTATCGGGCCTTATCGGGCCGGGCTTTTGCCTTTTTGAAAAAATCGGGCTCGGGCCGGGCCTATTTTGAAACTGTCGGGCTTCTGTCGGGCTCGGGCCTGAAAATTTTAACAACTTAAAAGTCTAGTCTGAATCAAATTTTAATATCTGCCAGAAATAAGATTAAGCTAATAAATAATAATAGTGAAAAGTTTAAAGTTCAGACTATTATCCGTCGAAACAGAGGTAAACAAGTAAAGTACTGAGAGATTATATTGAATTTTTCAAAAGCAAAGCAAAACTTTTATTCTATTATATTACTCTAGAGTTAGAGTTGTGTATTGCTTTCAAATAAAGCACAAACAAAAAGAGAGTAGTGCTTTAACTGAATCAAAACTATAAAGTTAATTGAATTGGAAAATATATATAAAAAATAAATACTCTCTTCAAACTCGATATAAACTATAAATAGTATCACTTATTCTTTAAGTCTAATATTTGAATAAAAAAGAGGACATTTCAAGCAAAGAATTATCACGTAAACCCCCGGTGTGTCCGTAAAGAAAACGATTTACAAACTAATCAACAAACTTTTCCAATACTTTTCTTTGAAAGTTAAAACATCTCTATACGTTGAAAACATTTTAAGAATGATAAATATAATAATATAAGTTAGTTTACGATTAAAGCTAAACAAATTTTTTTATTTTTTACTAACATTATAAGAAAAGTAAAATTATACGCACACAAAGCATAGAACAAATAAATAAATAGATTTAGTGATAAATTATGTTGTATTGTATAGCAAATATAGATTTAGTATAGAATAAAATAAACTTAAAATTATTAGCATAAAAGCTTTTCGATCATAACTGTTAACAAAAAAAAATTAATTTAGAAAAAGAAAAAATTAAAAAGGAAAATCTTAAAAAACTAGAAACCCATATCCCAATACCATAATCTATACTATATACTAAAGCACAAATGTTGCAATAATTAAAATAAATTTCACGTGCATTCACGAGCTAACTGTACATAAAACAACAAATCGCTGTTGAGTTTTGTTTTTTTTAACGGATAAACGTTCGATTGCTTTAATTAACTTACAGTCTTATAGTTATTGACGGGCGTGTAAGGTATCGTATATTGTCTGTTTTATTTTTATTAACCCTCGAAGAGGGTTCTCCAACACTCGTTGTTTACTGTAATATAAACTTTATATATTGTACTATTGTTGCAAATCACCCTAATAATTTCTCAGCGAAACAATACTCTGTATTAGTAATAAATTATTTTTTGTATTGTTAGGCAAATGCAGTAAAAATAGTTTTATTTAGTATTGTAGAAGAACGTGACTGAGGGAGAGAGAAACTCAGGCGAAACGATTAATATTGACTATTGTATAATGAATAGAATATTGTCTAAGACTTTACTCAAGACAAATAATTAAATAATGTATTTTTACTATTTTATTGCCTTGTATTGCAATTTTATTTTTTTAAAAGAAAGTTATTATGAGCCATAATAATAAACTCAATGAATAACTTAAGGGTTTAAAGGTTGAGCAATACAGTATAGTATTATCTTTTATTTAAAAACCAGTGGTAACACAGATTTATTATACTCACAACATCTCGCCATTAGGGATATATACCATCTTATGTTTTATGATGAAAACGAGAATAAACATTTTTATAACAAATAAACCTTGTCATTTTGGTAATAAGATTGTTTCTTTCCTGAAACCGGATAACGCGCTTTTTTGCAGTTTAGGCGTTATTTTTTTTTGTTTCTCAATATTTTTGTAACTTTTTCTTAAGTGTAATTAACGATGGGATTTTTTATGGGCTAACGTGTAAATGCTTTTGTAAGAAGAGTTTCTATTTTGAAATTTAATGATTCGTCAGGAGAGAATAAAAACCCCACAAGTTCTCTACCCTACCCGACCCTACCACTCCCGATCCCACCACTCCCCATCTAACTGCTAGGGATGCCAATTACACCCAAAAGTGAACCTTCAACTTTTAAGCTGAATGCAACGGTATATGTGTAAACAGTCAAATTTTAAAATTATCTATCTCAACCCCTTATGGTGAGTCCCATCTTAGACCCACATTCGATCCCTTCTCTTCGAGCTCAATCCATTGATATACGTGTCGAATTAGTGGGGTCCCCAAAAGAGAGGCCTATAAAAGTACAAACTGATAAACAAATTATGAGATTTAAATATAGTGATAAATAGGGCTTGGAAAATCGTTAATTAACGATTTAATTAAGAATTTCTTTATTATGATCAATCATGACGTAATATTAACCATTGTAGATATTAAATGAAATTAACTTATATTTTTCGAACAATTCTAACGAAACTAACGAATTTTGGTATATCTAAAGACTCTAAATATAACAAACGATTTTAAGAAAATTATCTTAAAATGAATAAAAAAATGTAGAAAATATAAAAAATATTGTTTGGTAAGTTTTCTTAATAAAATTTTTTAAACTCGGTTTAAAAATTTTAATATGAAAAAGTGAATTTAGATTTTCGTTAGTTTCTAGTATACATACTTTAATTTCAAAAAATTTATATTATTAATTTGGTAAGCCATTATTTTGAACAAAATATTCTGACCAAACGGTAATAGTTAGGGGTATACAATAAGCGGAAAAAACTTAGATCTTGGTCTTAGGGACTCGGCAAAACTATTCAAAAATTTTAATCATTAATTTAGGGGTGGTTTAGGTGGGTTTAAAAACGGGTACAAAGAATATTAATTTGTTGTGGAAAGTTCCATGCATTTTAGATGCAATGCAATATTGGCAATTAATTTTATACTGAAAATACTTGCAGCAGCTTTGCTGCTGCTGGCCATACACTTGTTAATATATATTTATGATAATTTTATGGATTTTGGATGGAATAAACTCATTTTTAATTTAAATAATGCTTAAATATTTCTAAATATTATTTAACGATATGGCACTACTTTTTCTAATAATTTTCAAAACCTAGTGATAACAAATAATTTATCGGTAAAGTTTTAAAAAATCTTTAACTCAGGCAAAACCTTAAATCAGGCAAAAATGTCAAGTTTAACTTTAACCGGTAATAATTTTATCTTCATCTCTGTTAATATCACCGTTAACTTTTAAACCTATATTTCTAGCTTTAAAGCTAAAACAATAAACACAGTAAATTTATTGGCCAATGTTGAGAATAGTAACTTTATTTTCGGACAAAATGAATTAACATAGATCTTTGTAAACGCAATGATCTTCAATGCTAAAATTCTAGTTTAACCTTCAATGCTAAAATTAATTTTTTTCGTTATAATTATTTTAATTTCATTCTTTATAATATTCTTTTATCTTTGTTTTCCACTGTATATCATATTATTTAATTTTCTACGTTTTGCGATGTTTTGTTTTGAAAAATAGATTTTCAATTGCTGTTGTGCTGTCGGGCATATCAGAGAAATTGTTATGTAAATTAAATTCTTCGAATTTGCGAAGATATTCGCAGTTTCAAAGGTAATAATAGTATGTGTGATGCAGTTTTGTGTTTTGAATAGTTTTGAATACATTAATTACGAAAACAGTTTTTATGTGTGATTAATTTTTCTCGCAAATATTTACAAAAATACATTCACTGTATTTGAATAATGAATAAAATTTGGTAATTTTTGCAATCTTTCCGAAATGGAAATTTTATATTATTATTTTGCTATATCATAGACAAATTCAATAATTCCAATATTATTGAGTGAGAACTTTTAATTATCTATATATCTAACATGTAAGTGTAATAAAATAAAGTATTAAATTTGTGACTTACATTAGATTTTTGAGACTAAATAATCTCAATTTTAGGGTTTCATATAAAATTTTATTCGATTTTTCCATTTATGAAACGTTTCGATGTTAGATATATACAATATTTTAATTAACAACTTTTATTTAACTCTCAATGGAGTGTCAATAAATATAAAGTATTAATCATAAAAGATGTATTGTATTTTTGACGTTAAAAAACAAAATATTATAACTAGAGATAGAGAAATTGTAACTCAAACTCCTTTTGAATGATATTAGAGCTGATAAAATAGGATTGAAAAGTATGTAGTTGTAGTAAAAATTTAAATTTTGATTGGGAATGAAGTCTACAGAATGGAAATTTTATTTTCTACTCAAAATTTTCCCATAAATACAGATTTGCATAATTTATAACTAATATTGACTTCTAAATAATAGAAGATAATCAACATTTTTTATAGTTAACCATTTGGAATGGAGTCAGAAATAGTTTTAGATTTTTTTTTGGATTTGTTCCGGAGTTGGAGGAAATACATATTGAATATGATTTATCTTTTTCTAATTCCGATTCTAACCATACTCGCAAATATTCCATGAGCGAACTCAGTCATGTATATGTACTTATTATGTACAATATATATAAAAGCTCAAAATAATAATAATTTTTTAGTGTGAAATAAATTAATTATGAGTTGTTAATTATCTAAAGTGATTTTACTCGTAATTATAATGTTTCGTAAGCTTAGTTATTTCGTAAATTTTTCACGTATGTTTCGATCTATAAAATTAACAAGAAAAGTATATTTTAAAATTTACTATACACACAATTTTTTTCTTGGAATTATTTTAATTTTGTTAAAATTGTTTTTAAAAACTCAAAACAAATTTAAATGTCTAATAATACAATTAGTAATGAAAGCTGGAGCTGATGGAGCTGTGATAGTTCGAACAAATTGTTGGTTGGGGTCTATACATGCATGCGGGATATTTTAAAATGTAGATTTGTTAATTTTTAATTATAAGTCGTATACTGTATTAATAAAAATGAGACAAAATAGAAGACATAATTTATAATAAATAGTAAAAATAAAACTCAAAACTTTTAGCTATAATTTTCACTTATGTTTCAAAATAGCGGCATATTTCACTCAAAATTCCAGAATTCTAAATAAATATAGAGTGTACAGAAGGACAAACCCAAATCAATAAGTTATCTTCTGCAAAGTCTGATAAATTATATGGGTTTAATTAATTTGGAGATAATTCTTAAAAAGTTTTGGAAAAAATGCAGGTTTAGTAAATTGGAGACAATAGAGTCAGTTATAGTTATAACACTAATAACTTAAATGGTTATCTCCAAGGGGTAAAATATTCTTTGATCAAAGAAAATTAAAGAATTTCATTATTCTCAACGAATTATTCTTTGAGAAAAATAGCTAATATTCTAAACTTTTCTCAAAGAATTTTGTATATTTAATATTTTTTAGAAAATTTGTTCATATTTTGATAATTAGCATTTTAAAAACAATCGCATTTAAATTATAGTTATTTATTAACAAATTTATGTAATCTATTTCTTGATTTAAAACAAAAATTATGCTTAAAGAAATGTCAAAGAATTATACTAAATTTTAATTTACTAAAAGAATAATCAAAGAATTTGGTTAATTTTATCAAAGAAATTTGAATACAGTAAATAGTCAAAGAATATTCAAAGAATTTCATACTTTATTCTCAAAGAAAATTTTACCCCTTGGTTATCTCTTAAAATGCGTTAACATTTTTTTCATTCAGTTGTTATCAATTAAAAATTGATATTAAATAGATTATATATTAATTTGTTTTTATTTTTGTACAACAATTTATTATGAAAAATTAATGACGAAATATTTATCGACGATCTGTTTTTCTCTAATATATCGCTTAAATAGATTACAAGCGAATAATGTAAGAAAATTTACCTTTTATTGTTCATAAAAGTATAATATATTTACTGCTACACACGTTTCAACTTAGCTTATTATTTAAGATAATATTTTTCGAAGCTTATATCATACAAGTTATATGTCAGCTAACATTAAATGATGTACAAAAATTTTCGATAATATAATGGGAGAACACACACATGTTTAGACCAATTTAATGACAGCCCAATCGATTTTTCGCATATCTCGGTATTTAAATAATGAGTTAATTTATTGAATTTTTTTATTGAATTTTCATTTAAATCCAATTAATTTTTCTTTTCTAAGGTAATTAAATTTTAATTTCATTGGTAATTAAATATTTTCAACAGATATTAGTAACAGACATTAATTTCATATTAACCCACATTTTACAACAGTACCGAATTAAAAATTAGAATCCATGGATTCATTAGAGTTGAAGCCAATGGTCACCAAAAAAATTTAATTTGATTCCAAAATTTTAATTTTTAATTTATTACTCTTTTTTTGAAAGTAACTAAACTGCGATCAATAATTCATGATTTGTAAAACATTATTTCAGTTGCAGTACAAGCACTGAATCATAATGAAAACTCGTAAATAAAATGAACTGATACTGAATTTTGAATTACTTTTTTTATTTAGTTATTAATAAGGGTAGTGATTACCGGGACTAAAGAGTGGTTAAAACGGGAGGGAACTGGGAACAAAAAATTGTTCTCTTAATCATTACCGTTTTCTAAATATAGCAAAAAAGGGAACTTTATGGAAAATGTGTTCATTTCCGGGATAATTCCACAAAACTGCCATAACATGGAAAACTCGGAAAAATAAAACTCCTTTTAATTAGTTAGTTAACTTTAATAGATGTTAATATATTAATCTCCCGGTCATACGATTAAAGAGAAATTGTGGTATTTCCACGAAATTACTAGAATTAGTTATTAAGATATAGCTATGATCATAATTTGAATGAACACGATTATGAATAGTAAAAACTTGTAATTTTGGCTTTCTTTAATAAATTTTAAATTTTAAAATTGTTTTTCAAAAAAAAAACAAATACATGGTTATTTTTGGAGAAAAGTTTCAGTAATAATTTATAGATTTCAAAATTGGATTAACTATAGTAGCGAACAGTGTCATCTATTTGTAATGAACTCGACAACACATACACACAGCTTAACCGTAAGTTCACTCACAGTAGAGTGACATGAAATAACAAAACGAAAACCAGAATGATCTCTCTATATAATACAGTATGCACTTTCGTTTTTGTTTCGAAATAATTTATATTTAATAAAATTAGCGGATACTGTCAGAAAACGAGTATCTCGACAATGTTACTGTGCAGAGAGCAATGATAAATAATTCAGTGTACTTGTTATCGCATCTATTGTTCCTTTAATTGATTAACCAAATAAATTATAAGAAAGCTTTCAAAAATTCAATTTTCGCTAAACCTGTTGTCAAAGAATAATGAGCTATGGTTTAAGATTAAGGTGCGTAAAGATTAATATTGCCAGTCTATTCTATCGTAACAATTGAATCGTATTATAATCTGATGCTTTTCTTCACACATGACATAACATTTTATAGCTATTGTTGTGCGATATAATTATGTTTGACAACACATATGTACCGCATATGAGTATGTGTGCGGAGGAATGATGCTAATAGTAACACTCATTTTTCATCATTATTATATTTACTATGCAAAATCTACTTTAAGCGGCATAAAACAACAAATAAGTAAAGCAAATAAAAGAGTTTTTTAGAGGAAGAAAAGTGAGGTTTAGTACGCTGTAAGAAAATAATTGAATCAGTGTTTACTATTAAGGTTTTTTTGTGCTAAAATATCTTAATACGTGTCTATAGGTTTAATATACGAATAAATTCTTAAAAAATATTTAATAATTTATTATTAATAAGTATAAAATAATTGGATTATATTCATGTTTCAATTAAATTATAATCTTATCTTTCCATTTACTCCGAACTAGTGTTTAGTTTTTATTTATTCATGAGTTTCATTAATCGATAGCGCATTATGATTTTAGTTTTATCACGTAAACTGTAAATTTTTAACTGGAAAAAATAAAATCCTAATTCATAAATCCCTTGACATCAAAATTCACAAAAAATTCATAAATAAATAAGAATTCTATTCTTTTTTATAACAGTCAGTATATATACAGCAGATCTTTGCGAAAACAAGACATGTCTGACTTAAAACAGATATTGGCTACAGAAACATAGAGCAAAAATCTAATAAAATACTAGTTCGAGAAATATTCTCTTTCATTTATTCATAAATATACGATAGACTAAACAAAATCTTCGCTGCAAATGTATTCGTAAATATCAAAAGTGAATAAAACGTCGCGAAACCCTTTCATCATAGAAAAGCATTAAACATAAATACATTTACATTTATTTGATTTGCATTTAGTATATATTACTCACGAGAACAACAATAAATAAAACTATGGTACAGTCGAATACGATATGACCAACAACTTTACATCCAAATCATATGCTCGTACTTAACAATACAATTATGAATAATTTTTAACAATTATTAGCTTAACAAACGGTTTTCAAGTTTTGATAACATATAAGAACTGATTTTATTGAAGCAAACATTAAAAATATTGAAAAAACTATTATAATAAAATAAATTCTCATTAGAATGGCACCGATCAAGACTAACAAATCAGTAGCGAAGAATCAGATACTGTATCCAAAACTGATGCTTAATGACCCAAAGTTATCGTCAGATTCGCGAATGAGAACGAGAAGTGGTCGAAGATCAGCGATCGAACCGTACAACAGTCGTTTTAGGAATACTTCGCACAATACTTATTCGAGTTTAAAGCAAAGAGGAAAAACTGGCGAAAAAAAGCAACGATTGAGTACAACCAGTCAGTCATCGATGTCTACGATCAGCGAAAAATCGAGTGTTATTGACAGCGATAGCGCTAATATTTTGCGCTATGAGGACATTATTCGCGAAAGTATAGAAAGAATCAATAGTGTGGCGCAATTGTTATCGCAGTTGGATCAGCCAAAGCAAACAAAAGTAGAGCTGGTATCGGAACCAAACACTGTTGATGAGCCGCCCATTCGTCAATTAATCCCTATTAGTGATAGAAGAGTCAAAAGACGAGAGTATGCCATGCTTTTCGGAGGAGTTATTGGAACGATAGTTGTTGCGATACTTATCGGTTTGATCGCGTTTGTTGTGTATCGATACTGGGATTTTGTCGATCAGTTGTTTACTAGAGATTATTACTAATCGATGGTTTAATTAGTTTTTTTGTTTTCTTAAATCAAGATTTCATTTTTTATTAATATTTTCCAAAAATTTAAAAATTTTATGCTTTTGTTATTTAATATTTATTTCTATTTATTGTAACCTTATATATAGAATGTAAAGTTGTTTAAAGTCTTAATATTTCAAATTAAATCATAATATTTAAACTTCATTTGCAATTTATTTGATTTTTAAATACAGAATCAATCTGTTTATGAAATTTTTCGTTTAATCCTCTTTAGATGCATGTTATCTTCAAAATTTAATTATTTTTAAGTTCTTAACTTAATTGCGTTTTAAAAATCTTAAATGCATTCAAATTAATATTTTAAGTTAAAAAACAAAATTTGTAACAAACATTCATCGATTCATTTTATGAAAACCAAAATTTTTCTAACATTGATTCCATATTAACGAAAATATAATAAAGAAATAAATATTCAAATTTACATTTCTCATATCAATCTCAAGTGTGCTCAGCATATGTAACATTTCAAACGCAATTCTCTGCTACTACTGCCGCAATCAATGGCTTCCGTCATTTTTATCATAATATTCTTACAGTAATTGAATTATAAGTTTTATGCATTCGCATAGAAATAATAATACTATGAATGATTGTGAAGTCATAAGCTACAGAAATCGTATGCATGCGATAGCTATTATTATTTTTTATTTTTTAAAAAAGTATTCAATATTTATCTAGAAGTGCGTGGCATTAAAAATCTCTTGAATCATTTTTTTACTACTTTTTGTCCAACAAAATAGTATAAAATAGATTTGCAAAAACACATTACTCTAACAGGTGTACGCATTATTTAGAATATTTGAAAACATAAGTATTTACGACAAACCAAAAATAGAAATACTGTACTTCAAGAATCTAATGTATAATGTTTCTTAATATCCGATGCAATTTGATATTCTTTAAAGATTTAGAATCATAATCCTAATAGCAATCATTTTCAATTTAAAAACCTTTTTTTTGTTTTTCCGATTTTAGTGAAGTATGAAACGTAATCATTATTATAGGTTACATTCTAACTTATTTCTTTAAATCAGAAATTATAATCCCTAGATATTAGCAATCATATAATTCCTTATGATTAAAAATCGTTTTGGATCATTATTCGTAACATAATGGTAATGAGTTGAGGTTGAAAACGGGTCCCGCGGAAAGCGGGAGGGAGCGGGACTACGTGAAAAATACGCGAGATGGGAGTGAGTGGGAATAGGATAAAAATATGTGGGAATTTACGGAAATCCCTCAAATCCCTTTCATTCCCACAAACCACTTATATAAATATATCTATGTTTTTAGGATCCCTATTATTTTTCCGTCTAATTTTAATTTTCCAAAAATTATATAATTGATATATTATATAATTTCAAATTTTATGCCAACCATGTGATACATATTCATATCTTTATAGCTTTTTTGAATTTTTTCATACAATATTTATGTTTTTAGTCGAATTTGCGGTAACTGCTGGATGGGAGCGGCGGGAACGCTAATTATACATCTACGGGAGCGGGTCCGGCGGGAATTGCTAAAATTTTGCTGGAGGGAGTTAGACTTTTTTGACCTCTAGTGATGAACACAAAACTTTATACAGTAAGGGAATTAGATTTGTTTTAATTCTACTACAACTATAACTGATCTCTTAATTATTTAACTTTAACCTTTACATTAATCGGTTTAAAATTTAAACTTTAAATATGAATTTTTTCTCTGATTCCTTAATTAAGTTGCACTAAGTATTACATTTTTTAACTAAATATAAGTTATTAATTAATAAATTTAGTCAATAATTACTGTCGATATGCTTTTATTTGAGAAACGTTTTTATAAAAATACATTAAATACTTTGTATAAATTATAGCCATTTAACTAATTGACACTTTTTCATCCAAAAATATAATTAAACTTATGTTTGATAGTTTAATTTACTAATTAGCGTTTTATAATAGCTTTTTAGTCTAAAACTCATTGTGCATTAGTTTTCGAAAAATTTTATGCGTAAATGAAAAATTGTTTGAATTATATCAGAAAGTTAATTATATTTAAGTAACGGTAACACGAAAAAACAATTTATAAATTAGCGTAATTAGTATTTTTTTCAATGATTCTTTGAAATGCGTTAAGTTTATTAATAATTTAAACATAACAGATAAAATGACATTGGCTTAAAAACAAAGTTCAACTAATCACTAACGAATTGGATTAAATTACAGCGTACCTTAATTATTATGCAGCACACAAACCAATATTAATAAGTGCTTTGTTTAAAAGAGCATTGGTGTGAGTGAGTGAGTGAGAGAGAGAGAGAGAGAGAGAGAGAGAGAGAAGCTTTAACTGTATGTTTATTTAAATATTATCACCTGATCAATATAATTGTATTTAGCTGTGGCACCTATTAGTTGAATTAAACATTGTGACATTTATTTACTGCTTCGTACAAACTTTTTAAATTGCTATTTTATTTTTAATGAGCGATTTAGCTTTTCTTCCACTGTTATCTGTAGGAAGACTACAAACGTAATGTTCTTTAAACCATAGCAACAAAATAAACAACAAAATTTTATGACTTAAACTAAGATAAAATTAAAAATTAAGAGCAAATTTAGTAAATGGTTGGATAAAACTTCTGCCACAAAATTAAAACTATAACAAACACAATAAGTGTTATATATTATTCTTTGGTTTTTCGTATCAAGTTTGAGACATGGTATACTGTAAATACTAAGAAATGATCATTATATACACAGTTTGCCTTTAATATAATGTAAGCTGTTTTCCAATATAACAAACCCCGAAAGCAATGCCCAAAAGTATACGAATTGTTTGCAATGATAACTTTATCTAACCTTATATTCAACTCTATGATTGAAGAATATAATATAATTCTTCTATCCTTTTGTTTGTATGCGAGTCTACTTAACCAAAGAATGTTTAGTCACAAAATAAAACCTTGTGTGACAATGACTAACATTACTGTTAAAGTCACACATAATAATATTACTTTTATTCCAAAAAAATATTTTTCGAACATAAACTTTGTAACACTGCTGTAATAAGCGTAGGATTGATAAATACCATTTAACAAAATAATAACGAAATTCTGGCTACTTTTCCGTCTTATATCTAGGTTTTGTATTCCGTTATTTCAAAGTTAATAAAGTTGATTCAGAAATATTAGTTTTAATGCGTTTATTACTAAGAATTGTGTTACCAAATAGCGTTCATTTCTAGATTAAATTTGCTTGTTATGCAAATTATTGTTCTTTTGGGTTTGCATATTATATTCCAAATGTCAATCAGAATGAAACTAAGGTTACGAAAAAACTTCCAATTTGCGAAATTGTAGGTTTCAATTATTCGCTTATATTGAAAGCTAATTAAAAATTGTTGCGCTAAGATATATTTACTAGAAAGACGAAATAATTGACATAAAAATATATATACTGCAAATTACTATTCATTTTCTAAAGTTAACAAATGATTTTTCCATGACCTGTTTTGAGCGTAAAAATTAACGAATTATTTTATATTCTTAACATTTCATTTTACCTGAACAAGTTTTCTCTAACAGGACATTTAAAATGTTTGTTTCCCTGCTATATTCAAACAAACATTGCCCATGGATTCACCTTAAAATTTGATTTTACAGTATAGCAAAACGCTCTAAACTTTTACGCGCAAATTAACTTTTGAAAATGAATAGTTATATTAACAGTAAATCACTATTAGGTTTTCTATCTTAACAAATAAGTTTTAAGTAACCTGCTTTGCGCGCAAAATTTAACAAATAAGTTTTCTATCCTAACATTTAACTTAACCAAAGCATGTTTTTTGCAAACTTTAATACCTAATTGTTACTAATATAATTAGAAGTCTCAAAATTACATTATATTAGAGAAAGAGAATGATAATTACTAGAAATAGAATAATTTGAAAGCTTAATTATTAAGTAATTATTAACTTTGATTAACAACAGAAAAAAGTGAATATATTACTAGAAATAGAATATTTTGTTAAATCCAAAATGTTGTTTAACAACAAAATTTGTCAATAATTCGTTTTAACAACTAAATATGCAAAAATTTCGTTTATACAACATTTAAGCATAAATTAAGAAAAGTAATTTTTGATAGATATTTTCAAAATTATTTTTACAAATTAAAATATTTTCTGTCAAAAATTGTGAGGAAAGTAGAAAAAAGTCTCTAAATTCTGAATAACTAGAAAAATGATTATCTTTAAAAGTTTCAGTTGAAAAAATAATTCATCAACTAATAAAAACCTTGAAAATTTGTTAATATTATAAAAAACAAACATTTTTATAATGATAAATCTTGATAAAATAGTTTTTTGTTTCAACAAAAAAATTTATGACAATATCACAACAAAATATTTTAAATCTTTTAACAAAATATCCAATACTATATTTATGTATAATTAAATTCATATAAGTTTCTAAACTGTCTCTCTGTCCGTCGCGTTTTTAAAATAATGCTAAAATAAACCATTTTACTGCTATTACTTAACAATAGTAAATAAATAATTGCTTTAAACGGAATATGAAAATAAAAGAAATTATATTAATATACTGTACTGTAGATGGATAATGAAAATGCATAGTTTCGGCAATTGATGGAAGAAAAGCGAACCTGGTTTTTCTAGTTATATCCAATTAGCTATAAATTTATTGCATTTTGATGATTTAGTTTAAGTTTATTTTAAAAGTATTGCGTTTTTCAATGATAATTTGTCACATACACAAACGCGCGTATTCTCACATAATTCATATCATAAATGTACGAAAACAAAAATTAAGTATATTCTCAATGATCTAGAAAATCATTTTCTTTATTAAATATTATACAAAAAGATGTTTATCCATCAATAATCTGTTAATATGTAAATGATTTAAGAAACGAGTGACATTCATATATTATAATTTCTGTTAGTCATTGAGAAATATGCAAAAATACGCATTCAGTATATTAATTCCCATACAGTAAACGTGTAAATGGAAATGAACTCAAGTTTTCAAAGATAAAAATTTTTTCAAAAGCTTTTCAAGTTATTTATCCATTTAGTAATTCCAATTTAAATTTTTCTTGAATTATATGTGTAACTTCGATTTACTTCTATACCTATATTTTTGTGTAAATACACGCATATATATATATATATTTGTGAAAAATTGTTAGATATATATTTGTAAAACTTTTTCCACTTCAAGTTATATGAGATGACGTCAATCGAAGCGAACGTCTGATAAAATATTTAAAGAAGAAAAAAAAGAAGAAGTAGAAGCAAACATAATCTGATTTCTATCATCATTACCTTATTATTTGTCGAGAATGGAAGATAGAAAAATAAATATCAAACACACGAAACATACATATTTTTTATTAGCACAGGAATATTATAACGAAAATAATGAAAAGTTGTATTAAATACAACTGGAATAAGAGTTGCTTTCACAGCACACACACTGTGTTCTGTGACAAAGAGGCTTTTAAATAGAAAAATAAATAGTGAACCGAATTTAGAAAATCTTTTTTGTTGGAACTATAAAAGTTCGAGCATTCATATAACTTGAGAGCTAAAACAGCTTCTCTTTTGTATGTTATGAAAACTTTTTAAATATTTGAAAAATTATAATAAGGTTGCAATGATAAGCTAATAAAGTTTTAATGACTGTTTATAAAAGATAACTATAATATTAAAATATATGCGCGCTTAATAACAACGCATTTTGTTTTTATTTCATATAATATGCGATTAAATCAATCAAATTAATAAAAAATTTTCACGTTACCTCTAAACGTAGCTTTAATAAATCGCTCGCAACGATCCTTAAATCCTTCCACTGATTTAATGCGTAATCGAAGAGCCATTGTTGTGCTTCGCAACGATTGCTAAACTAATAATTATCACCAAATAATAAATTACCTGAAAACAATAAACAGTGGTTTTAATAACTATTTTTCACTCGCAATAAAATCTATTTAAACAACACATTCACAACTACTGGCAATTTTGTTGTGAGTGAACGTATGTATAACTGTTTGCGTGCATTGGTATGAAAGTTAGTTACAAACGTGTCGACGCAAACGCATTCATAATATTGGGCTCAATTTTGCAAACGGTCTATATTTCCATTTTAGCGCATTTTTTTCGTTGTACGCACAGAATTTGGATCAACAATTTTTTGTGATCAAGTTTCTTAGGCTTTATTTGCTTTTCTCAATATTTACTTACTCTTTTGATTTTTTTGAGATCGAAAGTTTCAATTTTTTGTTGATGTAGTTATGCAAACAAATAATGATAAAACGAGTTTGAATATGTGATATGATTTGATATTTTCAGTGTGATTTTATTATTTTTGCATCTCTTCAGAACTGTTGCAAAATATTTACTGAAATTGTCGGCAATGACACCATCTATTGTGTTCAGTTGCTATTTCATGTGTAATACTGCTTCAGAAGCACATGATTTTGTTCTCATCACAAAATTGCACCATTCATTTATGTTAAACACACTGCGAATTATTACCGATAAAGCGTATCTCACTGTGCCATACAATCCAATCGATTTTTTCTCAGTAAAAGTTTGTTATAAATTCTACGAAAATTAAATATTATTTTTGACAAACATTTATTCACTCGAATTTTCAAGTTCTGAATATTTATTATAAATAATTGCATTTTTTACTATTCATCTAATACTCTAATAACTAAAATAATAGATTACTTATGCTTACTTTGAATTGTTATTATATTTATTATCGAAAACGCATTATCTTTTGCGTGACTCTTATTCATTTACTTTCAAAATTTTCATTTTAATGGGCAAAAATGTAAATGATTTTCAACCAATCTTTTATTTGCATACACATTTTTAGACCCTATCCTTACAATGCTCTGCGAGTTTAAACCCGAAAATCAATGAGTTTAGCAATATTCAAAAAGAATCAAATTACGATAATGTGAATAAATCTGTTGTTATTTAACATAACGTGTAATTTTTTAATCCAAACCTTATCATACATACAAACTAGACTTTTAAGCGGGCCCGACATAATATTGCTGGCCGGGCCGGGTTCGGGCTTGAAAAGAAAAAAGTCTGGTCCGGTCGGGCTTTCAAATTTCTCTAAAATATATAAAAGTTTTGCCTCATTTATTTTTATTGTAAAGCATTCTCCAATGATAGAAGCTAAACTTACGCTAATTTAACATTAACCGATGAAAGAACGCTATTATAACCAAACACAGTGGATAAATTATTATTTTTTAGATCAAATTTTTATGATATTAAATGAACAATATTGAAAGGCTTTAAAAGAGTTGACCCTATAATGCAGTATGAGTCAGACTATTGAGGTTATTGATACCCAGACTTTGCGGCACCAGACATCCGCA
>JAQGAW010000682.1:0-25533 GCA_034698025.1 Phthiracarus crinitus
AAAAAACAGTTTAAAATCGGTTACGTTTTCGGTTGAAATTTTAATTAAACTAATGAATTATATTTGATTACATTATAAATTTTAATGTTTTCATGAGTAAATTTAAGATTATTTCTTTGCCTTTGGATAATATTTTTTTTCAAAAATATTTTTTTTCAAAATTTTTTTCTTGACAAATGTCAAGACCACGCCCCTTGAAAAACTCTACGAATTTAATCCATAATTTTTTAAAATTTTTATCAAAATTTAATGGGGTCACAAAAACTCATCGGTTTTGATGGACAGATTTTTAAAAATACATGTGCGCAACTATACAAATTAATGAAACATTTTTGATTTGCGAATTTCGGTTGAAAACTCTCATTTTCGGTTTTTCCGGTCGGAAACATAAAATTCGGTTAATTCGGTTAAAAAACTATGACTTAAAAGCTTTATTTTAGAGTAGAAGTTAATAATATTGACTCTAACCGAACTTTAAACCAGTAAAAATTGTTCGGTTAAAACCGAATTGTCCGCTCCTTAGTGAGCACATACCGTAGAGCATCACTGGTTATGCTGTAATATTTCTCTCAAATTCAGTGAGCGTTTTTAAAAAATTGATAATAAAACAATTCTGATGTTTAAATAGTTGCGAAAACCGATGATATCATTCAAATTGAAAACTTTATTAAGATTATGAATCATTTCTTATGAATTTAAATAATTTTGTATATAATCAAAAATTTTCAAGGAAAGTATTTCACTATACTGTAAGGTATTAAATGATTCATTAAAAATAAAAGTTAGCAAATATGCGGAAAGTTATTAACAGAAAAGGTTCCTTCAAAATGTAATGATTGAATGTTAGAGACCAAACCAAAACATTAAAGTGAAAGCAGAATCGTATAAAGTATTACATAAACTGATATATTAAACATTTAATTCTAAATATGACTGCAGCATTAAATTTTATTTTTAATATATCTTTGCTAAAATTTTTTGTAGAAATTTTAATTTTTGAAATCGTAAATTAATAAAATTTAGTAAACTTCTATAGTTTTTTTAGTAAATTAATTAAAAAAGTAATTAAAAAGTTTTGAAAACATAAAATTCAATAAAAATAATTTACATCTTAGAAACAAAACAAAATTTAATTTAAACTTTTTTGTGCAACAAATCAAAAAATGTGTGAAAGAATTTAATATATATGTTTTATGTACATTTACGAGAGCATTAAATACATTCATTATTAACGTTATAAATAAAACAAGAATTAATTAATACGTTAAACAAAAATTCAAAATAAGAAAAATGTTACGTCTAAGCATTTACACGTTTGGAATATATTCAATTTTATTTCAATTAAATAAAATATAAGCTTATATTAAGCAGAATATTCCATAATTAGATTCCAGGCATAATATAAGCAATGTTATCCAACGTATTCTTATGTGTGTCTCGATCACAACCATCTAATTTTGGTTCTAAACTAGTGAGACATAATAGCGGTCCGATTGCGCATAACGTCGAGTCTAGTAAAACGGATAACGAACCGGAAACAGCTATCTGTCCGCTGTGTTCTTTCAACCGCTGTCCGATAATATTTAGAGATTCTCCGAGTAATTTCAAATGCGCGGCCACATCGATAGGCGATGTTCCGATCAGAGCGTCGTGTTTCAAATAATCGTCATTATCCAAACTTGAGAGCGCATATGAATCAGAAAATGGTGTGGTTTTTGTTATATTAGCGCAACTGGTATTTGGTTTTCCAGTGCTTATTAAAGCGCTTGCCTTTAATTTTTGCGCTTTACGTTTCCATTGGGTTTTTTCGTTTTTGGGCATCGATTGCCATATTTCGCCCAACTTTCTGCTAACATCAGCAAAATCCATATCAGGAGATGTTTGCTGAATTTTGCTTCGATGCTCTTTACTCCATAACATGTATGCCGTTATAACCGATCTTTTCTTTTTCGGTTTCTCTCCGTCCACTAATTTCCTGCTTCTCTTTGGCTTTCGTACATCTTTTCTGTTTGATTCGTTTGATTTAAACTGACGCGAAGACCGATTAATTTTCGGTTTTTTCGTTGATAGTGGCTCTTCAGTGGCAATAACTAGTGACGATTCTTCATAATCATCGTATGACGTGATGCTTGAAATATCTGGAATAGATATTGACTTTTTCCCAAATTTTGACTTAACCTGAGGTGGAGTCACACCAGACGTTATTTGTCTGAACAAACGATTAGCGGCCGACTCGTGCTCTTTCTTTTTTGGTTTACTTTTCTTTATATTAGGTTTAGGTGTTTCGATAGCAGTAATCTCAACAGAACTCGTATCAGTAATATTATTAGTGTTATTGTTAACGATATCATTATTAATGGACACTTTTACACTTTCATTATGTTTGAGCGAATCAATCACTTTATCAGAAGTAATGTTTTCATTCGTTTCACTCTCATTATCAATGTTTGCAATAATCACTGGCGTGCTATCGATTGGCTTATTTTCGACATTTGCACTAAATTTCGTTTCATTCAACTCTTTAACAGTAATCTTAAACTTTTTACTCGAACTGGGCTTTTCTTTACGTTCAGATGTGGTTTCAGTGGTGTTCTGTTCGACAGCCGTTATTTGTTTGTCGCACGAATCAGTTAATGGCACCAAATTTTTTGTTAATAATTTACTTTTGGGAATCTTTAGCGGAGGAATTGTGGCTTTCTTTGGCTCTTCTTTCGGCGGATCAACAGCTTTATCGTTAATTACCGGTAATTGTTGAGGCACTTCATTACTGCTCATTCCAAGCGATAATTTTATTTTCAACTTTTTCTTCAATGGTTTACCGTAATCGCTGTCAATGATTGGTATGTGTGGCACAACAACTGGTGTGGAAACGATTGGCGTTTGAATGGGCGGCGAAACCATTGACACATTTTTTGGTGTTTTGCCGCTATTATTGTTTCCATTGTTATTATTAATAATATTACCATTATTTGACACATTTGTCGACTCATTTTCCATTTCAATGAGTTTTGCACTCTTTTTCCTGACTCGTCCTGATCTCGAGACTGACACACCAGTGCTGGCCATTCCAAGTGATTGAAAACTTATTTATGATAGGTTTACGCGCAACCAGTTATCAGTCATAGAGATTTGACACACAAATTCCAAACAACTCATCAAATAACGTTCAAAATAAGAAAACACGAGTTTTGTAAACTGATGTCGTTATTGAATGCGTTGCTTTTTGATAACAATAGAGCGCAGCACAGTATGACAAACAACAGTGCTGTTGATATGTTTTGATGTGAGGCACAGCACACACATATGTCATGCGTGGATCACATAATGTGTCGCCATATCGCCTCATTGTTCTCATCAGTTATTGCTATACTGTATAGCCGTTCGCTAGAAATCGCTGGAAACAGTAAACGAATAGGTTTTTCGTTTTTTTATACATTCGCATTGAAAAGCGGGCGGTTATTACAAAGTGTGACACTACTAAATAAACTGAATAACTATTCAATATCTCAACTATTATTGCACTGAATTTGCCAAAATGGCAAACAACAAACATTTGAGCTATAAATTTAGTGATTAACATGAATTGTTGCCATATATTCAAATACATGTAATCGTTATAACGATTGTGCATATGCTATGCTAATAAAGCAATTAAATCGATTGAACACAGTATAGCTGTTGATGAGCATGAATGATAGCAATAGGCAGTCACTATTGCCTGTTGTCTCCAATTATTCAAGTGGACCACCATTACCACCATTAGTCGGACAGCCGTACGGAGTTATACCAAATCATACGGAATTCGATGGTTTGCGGCAAGCATTTCATTCGGGATTAGCATCACCTGATGCTGGTGTTCATCCTCATCCGCAAACGCATCCACAATCGCATCCACAGTCGCATTCACATCAGTCTCATCCGCAAACTCACTCTCAAACTCACATTCAATCTCACGCTTCAGGCAATGGTGCGCCGAATTTCATGCATCACTCATTTCTACAGCAGCCATACCTCAATAATAAATATGGTTCAGCTTCTGATTATAACCAAAGCCATTTCAGCTCAAATATATATAGCACTCAAGCTATATATGCAAACAATTATGTGTCGAAAATAGAAAACTCTAAACAAAATGTGATCACTACTTCAGATGGCGGATCAGATACTCATATGGACGATAGCACTGAAGGCAGTGGTGCTGAGGGACTGACAGCACGTTTGCTCGACAAGAACTGTGACTCAGCGCATCCTCCATCTCCTTCTTCTCAAGACCTGAGTGGCAGTAACGGTGTTGGTTACAGACCATGGGAAGCCGGAGCGGAAGGACAACAGTTAGCTCAAGATCAAGCAAATGCTCAAACAGCGCAACACATCTCTCATCCAACACGTCCTGCGAGCGCTCAATCAGATAAACAACGCACAACTCCTGATACACCTCGTCGTACGGGGAGATCTCCTTCTGCTCAACAATTTGGTGATAACCAGCACTCTGTCGATCGATTATCTAATCAAGTAAATGAAAAGTACCAAACATTAACTCCTGTTCCTCCGATTCCTCCGATTTCTGCTCCTGGATATAACCCTTCAATGTATGGACAGCCGCCACCTGTAGTCTATCCAAACTCATTCATGCAAACTCAACCCGTTATATCATACAGTGGCGGCTATTCTATGCCTGATGGCAAACAAATGAAAATGGGTATTACGGAACCAGACTCGTCAACGCCTGACGTTCGCATTGCAGCCATTGAAAACTCTTTTCAAGTGCCTTCAGTGTCTTCCACCACATCGAGGCAAGCAATTGGAACGATTCCGCAGCCATCAGCCACACCACCGCATCCACAAACTGCTCAACAGGTTGTGGCCATTCATCACACGCCGCAAACTGTTTCAGAACAATGGGATACAGCAAATCAAGTGTCTGTGCCTCAAAACATATCCCAACAAACTGGTGGCGATGGAGAGAAAGTGACTAAAAAGAAGCGTAAGCGCTGTGGCGAGTGTCCAGGATGTCTGAAAAAAGACAATTGCGGTGAATGTGGTCCATGTAAGAGTGTCAGGAGTCATCAAATTTGTAAAATGAGGAAATGTGATCAATTGAAGACCAAGAAGGAGAAAGTAAGAGAGGTATGACTAAACTGTTCTTTCATTCACTCAAAAGTATATTTTCAAGTGACGTCTTATTAATCATGCAGTAAATTAATTCTTACGATTTAATTAAAATTTTTCAGTCATATTAAAAGCGCAAATATTTTAAAATAGATTCCTTCCAACTATTGCTTATGTATTGCTGTTCGCGTTTTTTATAAGAACCTTGACTTTCAGTTGACTCTGTCTGAGTTTCCATTCAGTAAATTATGTGTTTTGTCGCAAAATTAAGTTTATATAACTATTAATTATATAATTAAAACTTTAAATAAGTTGTTTCAGTTTTTCAATTTTATATTATTTGTTAGCGCATCAAACTTTTGATAAATAAGATTTCGAAATTTGGAAACAAGTCTTCATTATTCTTGACCCAATTTCCAATTTTAAAATTAGGTTATAAATATTTTATAATAACTTTGTTTTTGTCTTTTAATTTGCTATTAAAGTTCGTTTAATTATTTTTCTAGATCTTAACTATCTTTTGAAATTTTTTTAATTATTTTTTTCCAAATTACATAAAAATATCACTAATTATGATATAAAATATTAAAAACTCTTAGTTTAATGGAACGTCAAGTTTTAGAAATTAACGAAGAATTAGATGAACTAAATTATTAGTGAAATAATTTTTCGTTTTTTATTTAATGTGCAAATATTGTGTGATAATCTTTCCACATGATGTTTATGGGACTCGATCCAAATACGATCCAAATAAATGTATGCTATAAATAGCGATGTATGACAAAGTTTGTTTGCAACATTTAAAAATGTTGACGCTTTGAGCTAACTATGTGTCTGTTCATAGTTTTACTAGAGATGAAAATGTGCTTTTCGTTTGGTTGGGATTTACTATAAATCCAATCATTCATTTTGATTTGTTTTCCAAAATATTTTTATGTTTTTGATAATTAAGTTATTTGGGATTTTCATACTTTAAGTTCAAAGTTTTGTTTCATTTTAAAATTATTTATCGATTAAACATTTAGATGATATTTAGATGTCCCGCGGCTACGAATTTAATAATTAAACTTTAATATAGTGATTCTAATAGCAAGAGATAACATTATTCTTTAGGAAATTTGTTTAAAATGTTGAGAATTTAATTAGAATTTAATGTAAATGTTGTTAATAATAAATATTCTAACTAGTAATGAAGAAAATACGTTAATGTTACTTCAGTTTGTGTTGAGAGGGACGTTCTCTACATATGATATATAGTGATAATGTAAAACCAGTTCTGTGTGCTTCGAAGTCGTGTATTATATTTAGTTTATTAAGTATTGAGAAATCGTTGAAAATCACTAAATTATTAAACATCGATCGGTATTTTTATAATTCAAGTAAAAATTTTTATAATTTGGAGGATTATTTTCCATAAATTTTAAAATATATGTATATTTTTAAAAGTCTAATACCATTTATGTTTCTAAGTATTCGATTTAAAACATTATATCAAATTTCATAGTTTTCCAAATTTAAAATTTAATATTTTGAATAGTATAATCAAATTTGTCAATTTTTTCAATTAAAAGTTTATAAATTAAAATAAAATTTAATGCACGCGAATTAAACTATTAAGATATGTCACAGCTTTTTTTAAGTTATCAAAAGTGACAAATTTAAATTTAATTTACTATACTGTACCTGTTTATATTTGCAAAAACGAAACAAATTTAAACAATAAAACGAACAATACTAAGGTTTGTGCTTAAAAAAAAGTTTTTGTTTAGAAACATTATTTAGTTTTGGCCATACCTTTATTACGAGCTCTGCGATGCTATCGCTATTTCTATTTTGCCTAAAGGGTTGACAAGAGCTCTTAAACCGAAAACTGCAGAACAGTAATGGACAGTATATTCTTCAATACGAGTACTATAACTAGCCATAGCCATAGCTGTTTATGCAGAAACAGAATTGTTAAAACCAAAAGTATAATTTATAGTTTGTGCAAAATAGTGCGTCCGAACGCTTTTCCAATTCCATTACCATTTTAACGTTTAAATTAAAATTCTTTCAATTTTTCAAAGAAACTTGTTTGCTATTATACTGTAATGCTTATACCTTTTCACACAACAATTACCTTTATTCTTATCGATATTTTTCAACTTTAATATTTCGTTTAATTTCAATTTCGACTAAAAGATTATTTTGATATAAACTTTGTTACAAAGTTTTAGTTAATTCGATTTTCTCTTATTTTACACATAAATCGATGTTATTTTTTTAAAATTTAGAAATATTATTGTCATTAAAAATAAAATTCATTTGGAGTTTAATTACTAATAATTTTATTTGTGATTTTAAACTCGCAACGAATTTCAGTGATATCTTAATTTTGAAATAGAATTATCATTTGTTTAGCCCACACGCGAACGCAGCAAAAATTAGTGAAACAGCAGTAAAGAAACAGTGTGTTAAGATCTTACGAGATTTTCAGTCTCTATTTTGAATGTCACATTGATTAATGCTTTTTAATATCATTCAAATGTTTCTTTCGCAAAATCCATATTATTTATAGTGCTTATCAAATAGAAAAAGGAAACAAAAAAGGATGAAAAATATTTATCTTTTTCAAAATGTAATTTAGTTTTTTTTATATAAAAAGTCATTACAAGATTTTTAACGTTGATTTTCATTATAATGAAAATATATTATTCTTTATAATCATTAGTTACGTTCAGAGTTGTTTAGGTATTCGATATATACATGTATGATATAAATATATAATGCATTTTATTCGGGCAACGATGCTATCATTTATATAAAAACTAAGCTAAATATCGCAAGTTATCCAATCCATCTGAAGAATGAGTCACGGATTAGTAGTGACTATGACGTCAGTGGCGAACTAACTTGCTTTTCATACAATTATTGTTCCCCTTATTCATTCAAATAATATTACTGCTATTTACTCACCAATAGTTTTTAGGCTCTACCATAACAACTAAACACAGTAAACACAGCAGGAATTCGCTCTAATCTCACTTTTTTTTATTACAAAGAAAACATTATATATATATCTATATAAAAAAAAGCTGTTTCATAAAATGTTTAGTTTTTTAATGTTATTATGATTATTATTGATGATGGAAAAGATTTTTGCTTAATTAAGTTTTTTGTTGTGTACGCGAAATTTTAAATTAAAATTTTCGAAATCTCTTTTGCATATACAATACATGTAAGCATTAGATGTTGAATAAAAATCGAAAATTGTGTTTTGAGAATTACATGTTTGAATGAAAAGATTTATTATGATATTACACAATACTGTATAATGTTTATGATAAGTTTATGTTTATAATGAGTTATTATAGCGAATGCTATAAATCGTTTAGTTAATATCGAGAACAGATTTGCGCACAATTTTTATAAAAATAAACTTCGAAAAACTTGAAAACTGGATCTCGAAAATTTTATTTTTAAAACCGTTATTAATTCGTTGATTTCATTGAACGATTTAATTATTTTCGTTTTGGTTTTACCATCAGAGCATAAATGGTTGTAAATCTGATGTAAATGTGTTACATTAGTATACAGAGTATAGCGTGGTATATCCATCTGCTTTAGATCTAACAGATGCTTACATTTTTGCTTTTGCTTTTCATTCTTAATGATGTGTGACCGTATATATGTGTGTATGTATAAGATATAATGCTTTATAAGTTATATATCCATATATCTACATAAGTTTATTATACATGTGTAAACGAAACCCCCTTTACATGTATATCTCATTGCAAGCATCGAAAAATACATAATCGAAAAATGAAGCTAAAAGTTATTTTTGCTTACTATTGCTTTTCATTTCGCATAATAAATAATAGTTCTTTTAACGAAAAACTTATAGATTGAAAACCATAGTTTGAATGAGTAAATCTGAATGAGAATGAAAATTCCAATTGAATGACTCAGTTTTTAGAGCCATAGCCGTTATGGCAGCTATTATGCATATACCGTACTATATTGCACTGTACTGTACACACTATACACTGTAATGTAAAGTGCAATATGAAATTTGCTGATAAACGATGTGATGCTGTCAATTCATTATGCCAACCATTATTCAAACTATATTTATTGATCTATTATATTAAATCCATAATCACTCAACCATTCCAACCAAATGATAATTCACATGAAAATATCTTATAATATTATTGAGAAATATGTAAAATTAAAATTTACACTTACAAGTAACGGTTAGGTTAGAAAAATACTGAACATGTTTATAATAAATATATACGTATACTGTTTAGAGTGAGAACATAACAATTATTGAATTGAACTGTACTCTACTGAACAGGCAGCACAATTGGCAGCAGCGGCGGCAGCTTCTGGGATGACACTGAGCAAGGATATAACGGGACTTGAAGGATCACGTAATATAAATGGTGGTACACCAGCTCTTTCTTCTCCATTTACAAATCTCGGTCCAAACGATTCACATAGCGGTGGTGGTGTAGGGTCTTCTCCCCGCTCGGTGAGTGATGCGTGTATGATATCCTGTATGCGGGCGTGTACTGTACTGTACTCTACTATATGTCTATGTGTATGTGTATGTGTATCACAAGTGCCACTGTTCGCTAACCTAAAGCCTAAAGTTATTTCTTGTCCACTTCTTATCAGTCACCTGTTATACATAATGTCTACCCTCAACGATATTACCTCTCCTTTACTTCGACATTATCTCTCCCTCTCTCAGAGAGAACCTAAAAGGGAGTGTTGTAGTTGTAGTTGTATTCGTTGGGTAACCGTTAACAGTGACATAAAAATTATATGAACTTTGCGGAAGAGAAGCCAATTGTTAACTCAATTAATTTTTCATTTTATTTGATTTTTGACACCTTAATTATTTTTAATAATTAGACCAAATTATATTTGATTGAAAAAGTGTTTTTAATTTTATTGCGTTATTGTTTTTGTGTCGCCTATTATTTCGCCATTGTTTTTCAAGAGAAACTTATTTTTCTTTATGCGATATCAAATCAAATAAAAAAAATGAGAGAAAATATCACTTAAGCAATGGTTTCTGACGTTTGATAAAGCGTGTCAGCGAATACAGACATTTTTTTGATTGTATCGGTGTTAAACAAAAACGCGTTATTTTGTTAAGAAAAAATGCAAATGCTTAGTGAAATCGATATATGCTCATGAATGAAGCGTAACAAACCAAACGGGAAAAAGGAGCGACAGTTTTTCGTTTGGTTTGGTTTGGTTTGCTATAAAGCAATAGTCATACACAGCTATAGCTTTAGTCGAAAAACGGATGGCAGATGTGGACTTAAATTTACTTTAATGTCTTGTATGCAAAGCGAAGATTCGTTGAGAGAACAGCTGCATTTAATCAACCTGTTTTGGATACAGTTTTTTGATACGTATTATTGCTTCGAAACGTTGTTGATTATAACTCTTAAGTCCATTTTTATTCCATTGACACACTGTTCGTAACCGTACTGTCAGTAACTATTTTTTATTTTGGTCGTTATTTTTGCTTATCTTTATCTTTTTAAATAAAAACGCGAATGTCATATGTAGGCAAATATGTTAATTCTTGAACGGAAACGAATTTTGTTGATCCCTTAAAGTAATAGTATGATCCCTCAAAAATCTCAATGAGAATGTCCCAAAACATGAGTCTAAAGCGGACTTGTTGTTGGTTTGTTGCCTGTGTTTGGTGCGTGAGAGGGAGGAGAGTGAGAGCAATAATTGTTGTAATATCTGATCATTATTGAACAATTTATATCCAATTCTAATAATAGTTGTTGTTTTCTTGTTTGTATTCTCGTCGTGACCACACGTTCTTCTTTACGGGCAAAAACGAAAAACATTTTAATCACAGATTTTAATCAAATTTAGTTTTTTCTCATTTTTACTTTCTTTCTACATTAATAGAGAATTTGCTTAAACTTTGTTATAAACGATCGATACTAAACATCCATTAGTTTTTTTATGTGCAGAATTATCCTATTGGCTGATGTGCTCTCATTATTTCTCTTAATGATTTCGCTTTCCTTTAACTGAAAATTATTGACGAATTTTTTCCAGTCATTTAGAATTAAAAAACGAATTCTTTTCTCTGAATTCACATCCATTTATCTCCGAAGACATTTGAATTTATAATATGCACAATCAAACTAATTCATTGTTTGACCCAATTTTTGCATTCATGCGTTTTTTTCTGTTTAGGCTTAAGATTTTTTTGATACACGCGAAACTTATTAGGAATAAAATAAGAAAAATGCATTGTTGTTTGAAAAATGTCATTTTGTTGAATATTGTCGTATGAAATATGGCAGAGATTACCTTACATCGCAAAAAAAGCGTTTGTTCTTGAGTATTGTCATGTTTTTTTACATAAAACAAGTACAGGTGTTGGCAGAAGAATGGTATTTTGAGATATGATTTTTGGTAACTTATCGTAGCATATGTCGGTGAATGGCTGCGCTTAGCATAGCATAGAGGCAAAGCACCCATAGAACCATAGAACAGAACCAATAGAGCCCAATAGAGGCCCATAGGAAATGTGATGACCTATGAGTACAATGGAATAATGTGGAAGAATAGATGAACATACGGTGCGCTCAAAATGTTATGTGTGCACGTATTAAAATGAAGAGAGAAGTAAATACATACAACTAACTTAAAATGAATAAAAAGAGCTTTTTTGGCATGTATGGGATCGTTGGCTTGTGTTGAGACTCCAAGTTTTAAGACCATGGGAACAGTAGCAGCTTGTCTTTACTTTAGCTCTACTTATTGCTTATAAGTTTTAACTGAAAAATTCACCCAAACTTCTTATGATCGTAGAGAAATGGCTTTACCTTTTGTTCTCGTATTTCTTTTCAAGTAAGCATGAGTGCAATTCAATAGATATTTCTCTGTGGCTTTGGTTCATAGTATCGGTCACCTGGGAATGAATATTATTATGAATGCTAAAGAGAATCGTTGAACAGAATTGTGCAGAATTGTGTTCCAACGGGGCATTAACTGGTGGCGAGGTTGACATTCGTTGACTAGACTCTGTAATCGCATCAAAATAAATGCTTGTCTTAAATTTATATTTTCGATTTGCAAAAAACACATAAAATAATCATTTTATTTCCCACGGCTACGAAACGCGTTTACCATTCGTTTGCACATAGATTTTTATTAACATTAACGGTTACGTCACATTTACGGTTACAAATACAAAATAAAGTAGTTTTTTAGTTGAATAACTGTTTTTATGTTTCTACTATTTGTTACGAAAACATAGGGATATCAAGATTTGATAGGATCCGAACATCCGAACGCAAATATTAACCAAGTTGTATATGATTCCAATTCACAGGCTTATGCAAACTTTCATATGAATGCGCAGCAATTAAGTGGTCCTTATAATGGTCACGGATTAGTTGCGGACGTTAATCGATCGCATCATCCATCCGAAGATGGAATCAATTCTGATAATACTCACACAAATCGTCATCAAATGATGAATAATCGTTTAAAGTCTTTAATACATAGCAGACAGACGCAAAAAGAGATAAATAGTGTACAAAATCATAATTCATTTGCATCTACAGGTCCACCACAAACACCGCCATTTGCAGGTTAATTAATCATTAGTTTACAATAATGTAAGCTTTTATGCTAATAATGTATTTTTGTGTTCACATGCACTGACAGGTCAAACATTCATTGTTGTTCATCAGCAGCAACAGCAACAACAACAGCAATCAAGTTCTAACAATACATCATTAAGTCCTCATTACGTGAACACATCTGGCGGTGTGGTTCCAACATCCGAATCTGGACAACAGTCATATTTGCAAATAAATTTGCCCCAGAATTGGGCCCAAACAGAGCAAGAGGACAGCATTTATCACAAAAATGCGAACGGAATCAGTGATAAAGTAGGCATTCAAGGCAACGAGAGAAGAGCGTCGTATAACTCAATTGATATTCAAAACGGTTTGCCATATCATTCATATTACGAACGTAATACACCTGAGAGTGTGAATACGTCTTCATTTTCGAATACGACGACCGACACAGTAACTAATAGTAATAGCAATAATAACACAAATTCCCAATTTATTCCTACGTCGACGTATTCGTCAAACCAAAGCCAAGCATACACATCGCCAAATCATGATTACTCATCGCACGAGTCAAGTGCCTCATCACCTGCCAGTCAAGTGAGATCGCAGACACAAGATTCTAACACATTTAGGCCTAATTCGAGTAATAGTATCACCAAATCGATTGATAGCGAAAGTGTCACTATTACTGGAAACGGTGTGAATACTTCGTCAACGACCACTAACATTCAAAACGATGAATCTTTAGAGTCACAGCCTTTTTTAGCGAATACGACCACAACTATGCACCACCTCTCAGATATAACAACATCTATGAATACATCAACAGGTAAATACAGTACAAAACTATACGATAATTAGTATGTAATTAAGATTAATATATTTGTATTATCTATTATTATTTAGGTATTATCAATTCATATAACATGAGCCCATCACAGTCATCTGCTTTTTATACATCATCACTATATATGCCTCACATTGGCTTACTCGGCCCGAGCAGCCCAACTGTGATAATGAGTGTCCCCTGCACGGGCACCGGACTCGAGACAGCCAAGAAGTCATTAGAAGAATCAAGTATTGGTATGGGCATCGGTCACTTGATGTCAGGCATAGATTGTGGTCGTATTATCGATCCTAACTTAGACTCAAACAATTCAAATAATTCTCTAAATATGATGGATATCAACGTATACCATAAGAGTGACCGTCCCATACCCTCTTCTTCGTCGTTAATGCTATCTTCTTCCTTATCTGAATCTCATAACACAACAACAACCACGACAACAGTGCTGCCACCCGTTTCCACATTCTTGTTGCCAAACTTTCGGGAACATGGCTGGTGGGATCGTATCGATCGATTAAAGAATAACACGAAAGAAACGTCTGATTGCGATTGCTATGGCGGTGAAGAACGTGAGTATAATCGCTCTGCAAGTCCTTCAACACTCACCACTTTGCAAACATCTCTTTCGAACTGAATCGAAATTACTTTGCACTATTCTTAACTGTATTTTCTCTCGAAAACAATTGTGCCACTTATTAACTCGAATGCCATTTGTAATATTTGCTACAAGTTATTGAGGAAAAAATTTATTGATATCATGTTAAATATGTGTGTGCCAAAAACAAAGAAATTAATTGTCATTTTTGCTCACTTTAGGCATAATCTACTTTTTAAGAGTTTATTGTATTTTAGATTTTTTCACTATATGTGTCAAATTTCACGAAAATTGCATAATAATGTATAAGTAGTTTTATTATCTTATATATTATATATTCTTTTAAACTTAGGCGGCTGTATATTTTTGAAATTAAGTGAGATCTGATTAAATATCGAAAAACAAATATATTAGTTCCACCTTTGAAATACTATGATTATTAGTAGGACTTAAGAAACGATACTAACAAATATAAAGTATTTTCTCTTTTTGTAAATAGTCGTAATAAATACTGCAATCATTTTCTTACCAATTTATTATACAGTTATTTATTTTTCGCCTATACTTTTAGATATATTACTGAAACTGATTGTAACGATAAAATAGTGAATAGCATTTATAGCATATAATAATCTTCGAAGAGAGGATGCATTTAAAGTTTTCTAATGTAATTAAATTTGAAAGTGATTTAAGTTTTAAGTGAAATGTTATCCTACTTATATCCTATTATCGATCAAAGGTTGGAAATAATATCTATTAAATAATTAAAAACAAAGAGAAATTAAATGAAAAAACTACAATGTAATTCGTTTTTAATCTATTTAACTATTTTTATCCAAATATTACTTATATATATATATATTTGTAGGGTAGCTATAGCTATATTTCAAATAACCGTACAATTTGCGTCATGTTTTTGCTCTGCTCTCCGCTTTTCGAAAATATGATTCAGTAACCAAACGAGAAAAAAGATTTTTGATTTAATCTTCAATGTCAGAGAATGTCGTATCTTTTGTTTCTTTTTTATATTCATTTAGTGTTCTCTCTTTTTTTATTCAAATAATTTAGTATTAATTAATGATTTGAGTTTTGCACTGAACCTCAGGACATTTCTACCTCATTTTTTTAAAGCAAATACAAAACCCTCGAAATTACTCATTTTTTATTTTAGTTGCATAATTTGGTTTCGCACATTTAAATATTCTAATCATGTATTTTTTAGTCGCATCATGAAAACCGATTAATTATGGCTTTATAGAAAAACACAAAACTCTATTTAGTCTTTTTTTTATTTTTGTGTGTGTTTTATTGAAAACAATAATAATAATAAGAATCATGCCTTCAATTTTTTAATTCTATGCAAAGCAAGAACTATATAAATTAGGAGTTGTATAATAATAATACCCAATGCGAGATCAGTTTAGAGTTACACACATTTTATTGCACATTATAGGGTCGTTTTCCAAAATCATTTTCGTAAGAAGTAACTTACAATAAAGCGATTTTTGTATTTTTACTATAGTCTAATCTATTTAATATAATCAGTAAAATTTTTACATTATATTTATTTTATCGTAAGCTACTTTTTAACGTTACATACGATTTTCTTTTGGTAATGACCTCGTATTTCACACATATTCAGCTGTTGTAACATTTTTTAAATATTAATTAAATTTCTTAAAAGTCTGCTTTTTTATATAAACAAATGAAACTATAAATGAAAGAAAAAGTAATTATAAGTTGTATTTAACATAAAATAAATTATATGAGAGTAATATTTGACGAATAATGTACGCGTTTTACTGCAGCAGAGGTGAACATCACTCACACCAGTTTTTTTGAGAGACTTTGATTAATTATTCTCAGTTATTAATTTGATAAATTAGATTTTTTTTGTAGTTTTAATATTGAAAAATACACGTGAAAAAATTTGCTAAAATTTTTGTCTTTGGGCTAAAAAGAAACATTTTTGCCCTTTTAAAGAAATTATGAAAAAAAATTATATTTGTTTAATTAAATGACAATTAATATGTACATTTTTATAGTGGACCTATTGATTGAAAACTATAAAAAAACAAAGTTTGCTGCCTGTTGTAGCAGATTTTTAATAATATAAATAGTATACTTATTTTGCCAATGATTAAATTCTTTAATATAAACTTAAATATTATTATTATTATTATTAATTATTATTATTATTATTATAAAAAAGTTTAGATATACAATAATTTTTTTAGTTTTTTAAGTATTGTATACGATTCCAATTTTGTCTATATATATAAAATGCATCATTTCTTTATTTACACAGATGTGCCATAATATTAATAGTATATAACAAATCTCAGGTTTGAATATGAATAAACCTAATTTTTATTATAATAAAAACTATGATTTGTTATTTATTTTAAATAAAAAAATACATTTTCATTAAATCGCATTTTTGGTTGCAATTACTTTCCTTTGATTTGAAATTACTTGTTATTGCATTTGATTTTGAAAGATAGAAAAATGATTGGCATGAAATGGTATGATTTGGTATGATATGATTGGCAATAAATGCTACCAAACATCTTAAGCATGTGAAACATCCGAATGCAATCAAATGTAATGTACGAAAAGTTATTCAAAAAAATATTCTTCGCATGGGTTATGAATATTGTGTGTCGCATCCAATGTCGCAATTTATGATTACACTTTGATTTTCAGCTCCGAATACTCCATTTTACAAACAGTTAGGATATGCTTCCACAATACATGGCATCAGAACAATACTTGAACATAGGTTTGTTTACTAGATTTGCGATTTTTAGCTTATTTTGCCACAAAAAATTTGCTTAAATTATCAGAATTGGTTTGATTGGGTCCGCAATCCGTATCGAAAGAGTTGTATATACAGGTAAAGAAGGCAAGTCAGCGGAAGGCTGTCCAATCGCTAAATATGTTTTGAGACGATCCGGTGAACACGAAGCACTTCTAGCATTGGTCAGACATAGATCTGGTCATAAGTGCGATACCGCTTATATTATAATTGCGATCGTAGTGTGGGATGCTATCGATCGATACTTTGCCGATCAGTTATATAACATTATTGTTTATAAAGTTAATAAGTTTGGCGTCGCAACAGAAAGGAGATGCGCACAAAATGAAGCGTAATATTTAAATTGAATTTAATATTTATGATTTTAGTTATTATGTCAGTTCGTGTTATGGATTTTAAAATCAATAACTAATGTATAATACTGTACAGAGTTTGATATACTAAAACGACTTCACAACTATTTGTCTGTTGCAAACTTTTTAGCTCACTCTCTCAGTGATAAGGCGAGCTTATGAGTTTGACCATATTTGTATGTCTGTACATTACAAGTTTTATAATTATAAAAGGATTCTTCATATTGCCATTATGGGTTTAAAAACTAATATATTCTACATGAGCAATCATGAACACAATAAAAAGTGTCGTTCTTGTTTTACTGTATACCCTATTTATTAACACTGTATATATATATCAAATCAATATTATACAAATCTTACGTGTGAGTGAAATATTTTACACACGAGCTTAAACTCCAACTCGAACTTGTGCGGTATCGATAGGATATTAAATAATGCATTAAATAATAAACTATATTTTATTAGAAAATTAAATTTTAATTAAGTTAAGTTAAACAGTACTATCGTTCTTCCAAAATTTTAATATAATTTTATTAAAATAAGATTGTAATTAAAGAATAACTTTTTTGAATTTTAATGAGAATCACGATAGAATTAAATCATTATGACATCAATGCACAAAAAATCAAAAATTTTATGAGGCACTGATTTAAAAGCAAATTTTACTGAAATTTCTTTATATGAAAAGTTTATAATAAATTAAAAAGGATTAGATTATTTGGTTAAGAAAATTATTTTAAAATAATCTCTAAAAAGTACAATAAAATAGTTTTTTGTTTTTTTAGTAAATATGTTTAAAAATTCAATTAATGTTTATAAAGAAATACTTGTTAATGAAGACATTGAAAACAATCATTTTACTGAAAAAGCGCTTAATATATAGCTTTTTATTTCCATAATGCGAACTAAAATGTCAATTTATATTCCCCATGTCATAAATCCTAATGTTTTTTTTACTGTACTTAACACTAGAAAATTTTGTGTTTGCCAAGGAATAGACACAAACACAAGGTATAAATAAGTATAATTTTATTTAAATTGCAAAATTAATTCTGCTCTTAAACCAGTGGAGCTTGTTTTTCATTTGGTTGCAGTTGGTCTATGTTTCGCGATGGTTGCAAATTCCGAGACAGTAAAGCCAAAAAAATCAGAAAATTTAAGCTTAAAAATGAAAACGAGGTTTTTTAGCAGAAAATATTAATTTCTAATCGTTAACAAACTTTTCTACAATTAAAGGAGAAAGAGCTGGAGTATTACCTTCAACAGTTAGCAACAGGTATAGCACCGCTTTATGAAGCGATAGCGCCTCAAGCATATTACAATCAGGTTCGCAAACCAAATCTTATTAATATGGAACTATTTTAACTATAAATAAAAATTAAACTTTACTGAAAACACGTAAATCACTTAAATAGTAACTCATTAAGATTAAGTGAATTAATTATTAGAATTGTATAAGTATTAAAAAATCGGTTATAAAAGTTTAAAACGTTTTTACTTGAATTCGTAGATAACGTTTGAAAGTGAAGCAATTGATTGCAGATTAGGCACAGAAAGCGGTCGACCTTTTAGTGGAGTAACGGCTTGTTTAGATTTTTGTGCTCATTCGCATAAAGATCTGCATAATATCAACAATGGTTGCACTGTTGTGGTAACTTTGACCAAATACCGCAGTTTCGGAACAAAACTGATTGACGAACAGTTGCATGTGTTGCCAATGTATGCGTTAGACTCTGTTGATGAATATGGAAGTGTTGGCGGACAACAGAATAAACTGGTTAATGGCTCACTCAATAGATTGTCAACATTTCCAACCATTAAAAGAATTAATTTAAAACAATATCAAAAACATGTTCAAAAATCTTCGGAAAAACAAAAAACAGATAATCGTGAAAAATTGATGATTCGTCCAAATAATGGAATAAAATATAGTTTTAATTCGAAGAAAGATATGATTATTGAGTATGAGTCCGATAATGACGATTGCTTTGACAACTGTAGTACTGGTGGCGTCGGAATAGCTCTTTCGCATCGTTCCGTATTATTCGAGTGCGCAAAACACGAACTTCACGCCACAACTGGTCTGAAGTATCCAAATCGAGTGAATCCATCGAGAATTAGTTTAGTATTCTATCAGCACAGGTCTATGAATTATAGAAATCATGGCAAATATCAACCCAGACATAAAAAGCTTTAATTAATTATTAATTAAGTTTTCATTTTTGCTTACTTTGGACAGTATATCGAAATTCCGTTTGAATAGTGGATAATATTTAATTAATTCAAAATTGTGATACAATCGGACAAATCTCAATTCCGATTAAATTTAATTAAATAAATTCACTTAAATGATTATAATGTTTTAAAAATAATTTTATACTTTTATAAATATATATTTATCATTTCATAAATAAATCTATTAAATTCAATTTTTATACATCTAACGAATCAGAAAGTCTGTGGAAAATCAGAAAAGTTGAAAAGTCGGGTTAAACCCACAAAAATTTATATAAATCTATAATAAATTTAGAATTTTTTAGCGCAAATTTTATTTTGTAATTATATTCCGATTTAAAAAAATTTTTTAGTTAAAATGTCTTAAAAACTCAGTTCTAAATTTTTGGTTTTAGTAAGAATCATAGTTACCCAGACTCGAAAGCTCTAGGGGGAGGTCAGATCCAGAAAATCTTAATTTTTAGGGGGAGGTCAAAACTCATCGGATTTCAACGACAATGTTTTTAGCCTTCGAACCAAAATTTTTTTCCAAAATTTTTTTTTCTAAAATTTGTTCTCGACAAAAGCCTAAACCACCCCCCTCTCGCAAAACTAGGCGGATTTAAACGATAAATCTTTGGAATTTTAGCCAAAATTTAAAGGGGTCACAAAAACTCATCGGTTTTATGGACAATTTTTTTACATTTGATAAAAAAATTTTCAAAATTTTTCAAAATTTTCAAATTTTTCTCGTCCTAAAAGTTTTCCAAATTTTGGGTGGGGGGCAAACTTTTCCAAAATTCTAGGGGGGCCAACCCTAGGCAAGCACTCCCCTCTGGGTAACTATGGTAAGAATAAGAAAATTAGCTTTAAAAGTTGAATTTATAAAAAAATGTCTAAAACTCGGATTTATCAGAATAGTATTTGAATTGTTTTTTCATATTATTAAGAATAAGCATATATATTAAAATTGAATATATCCATGTTTAACTGTCAACTTTTTACGACAGTATTTTATTTATGTTATTTGAAGTAAAGCTGTTCACGGGTAGAAAAATTGGAACCCGAGACAAACCGACATTACAAATATTTTAACCGACCCGACCTGAGATTTTACGCATAGCAACCTTACAGACCCGAACCGAACCGACGTTTAACCAGAAAACCCGATTAAGTATTATAAAAAAAATCAGTAAGTTAAACCTATAATATTATCAATAATTAAATTACTAATATTGATTATGCAATTAATATATCATTAAGTTTGCTATTTCTAATTTTTTCAGTTTTATTTAAGTTTAAAATGTTAAAATAATGTACAAAATTATTTTTTGACGATACAATTAGTAATAAATTCCAGTTTAAATTCAGAAAAACAGAAAATATCTTGATTTTCGGGTTTTCGATTTAACCTCGGTTTTTTATACGCGAAGTTTGTAATAACCGAACCGACTTTACTTTAATTTGAAGCTTTCGGTGATCATAAGCACATTCGTCAGTCATTATTGAACTGACAACGCATTAATTGGCAAATACATACTTATTTTGTACAAAATAAAAGTTTAAAATTATGTCTGATTGAAATTTTAAACTTATACGAGATATTATAAAAATAAAATTCACTTTAAATTCAATATATACTAGAGTTTCTAACGGGCCCCCGATTTTTCGGGCATTATAGGGCCCCGACAAAACTTTATCGGGCTTTGTCGGGCTCTGGCCTAAAGAAAAGAATAGATTGTCGGGCCGGGCTTTTGAATTAAAAATATTAAGACCCGAAAAATTTCAGCATATAGAAAACATTAAAATAAACATAGCTGTAATATACGTTTCAATTGCTAAATAAGTTCTTGCATATCATTTGTGCATAAGCTTTGAAACGAAGTTATATCGTATATACAATCATTTGAAAATATATTTCAGTGCGTTCATAATATGATTTAATTTAAATGTAGTTATTATGAACAAAAGATATGCGACCATTTAATTTTATTAATGGTAAAAGTTTCATCGAATATTTAAAATTTTTGGTAAATATCGGAACAAGTTGTGGCAACATTGTTATCAACAATAAACTGTTCAAACAGTTTCAAATCATTTTGAAATCGAATATAATAAAATTAAAGTTACGGTTTATAATGATAAGAAAAATGTACAGCTTGTAGAATAACACGTGACTTCTGTTCGTATGATGTTTTAAAATCACTGTTCAATATGTTAGTAACAACAAAATAAAATCAAGAGTTCTAACAATTTTTAATACAACTGACAAAACTGCAAATACAATTAAATCTGAAAAGGACAACGTTTTAAATGAAAATAAACTTAAAAATTCGAACTTATTTTTTGCTAGTGCTATGAAGAAATCTTTTCAAAATAAAATATGGTTTTCATGCAAATCGTATGACTTGAACTTAGTTCAATCACATGTTTGATAATTCAGAACAATTAGAAAAAAATCAATAAATTATTAAATTCGTGTTCAGTTTAGTAACACTTTTAAAAATCTGGTCTTCAAAAACATTTAAGCACCACTTTAAAAAAATTCATACCTGTAAGATGTGATACGAGAATTAGAATGTTGGAATCAATTATTGTTAATTATGAAATAATTTAAGAATTATCATTATCATACAAAAAATTGAAAAATTAATGGGATTTATTGATTAATTTTTATTGGATATATTAATTAAGTTTTTAAGACCATTTTATCAATTTCGACTAAAACTTTGTTGTGATAATTTTCCATTTCATATAATTTTTCCAATTAAACAAAAGTTTTTTAATCATTGTAAAACTTTTGAATATGATTCTGAAGAAATCAAAATTTTAGAAGAGAAGATGATTTATAACAATAACAAATATTATACAATTAAAAATATTTGATTGAATTTCATTTAATATAATCGTCATAATTTCTACAGTTATTAACAATAAGTATGACAGCATTGGTTAAACGATTGAAACAATACGCACAATCAAACACATTTTAATAATTGAATGTATTTCTTACGTTAATGTAGGTTAGAATGAGTGACTTTAAGGATAAATCCTTACAGACCGATGCGGTCGTCGATTCCGTTCTGACTGCTCCGCAGTTCAGACAAGCGAAAATGGAGCGAACGCTAAAGTTTAACGACGTTGTCGTTATGAAGGGATTTTGGGAATTAAAGATCATGTTTTCTGAGAATTTTAAATAATTTACTGTAAGTAGAAACTATAGTTTATTACTGTAAACCTGGTATTTAACCTCCCAATTGCTTCCCGTTGTGGGCCGTGTTATCGCGCCCATTTTGAATCCGTTTAACTAACAGTTGTCCATTACCATCACTTCCCTGTTTCACTTGTCTTCGTTTCCTACACTGATAAGTGGCGTCGACTGACATTTTGACATTGTGAAGCTGTTCCATAGTTAAACACATAGCGAGCACTGATAAGTGTTGATCTAACACTCCAATACGTAAATAATTTAATTTTTGCTCATCCCTTTGGTGACGATGCATTTGGTTGAATAGAACCTCCATTATATCAATATATTCCGATAGGCCTTCTCCACACTGCTGTAAATTACGCGACAACTCTTCCATAATGTGTTCATCCGAGTGATCGACACCATAACGCACTATAAAATGGCGGCGAAATTGCTCCCAACTGGAAAAGCATCCACCAATGTGTTGATATTGCGCATCGAACCAATTGATCGCATTTCCTGTTAGTGAGTCACGAATCTTATGGAACTTCGTAAACTCATCCCATTTGTTTCATTCAGCCGTTGAATTATAACGTATCAGCAACAATCTAGCCTTTGACACAGTGCCATCAAATGAAAGTGGTGCTGTTTGGTGTGCAGAAATGGTTGTGATTACAGAACGTGGCCCCAATCTCTGCCTAACAGGAATTCTTTCCGTTTCAGTGTCCACAGAGTCCTCCATTATTCGATCGTAATATTCGTCTCCTTCCGATTCATGTGATAATACCACATCTCTACCTCTCGCGTGTCTACCAAAATGCACCATTCGTTTAATTGTTGGCGGTGTTTCCTCGTTTTCAGGTTATAATGTCACGCGCCGATGAAGGCCATTGACATCATATATCGTTCGCGCGCTCCCAATATTTATGCGATTGCTTGGTGTACGGTTAGGCATACCAGCATTTCTTACCTGTTGGTTGCGCGGCACACGATTTACAACCGTCGGTGGTGTGATTCGCGCTGCACTTCGTCTCACACGTCCTCGTCTAGCGATGCCTCGTGTTCCATGTCGTCCGCCATCTTGTGTCCGTATTAGTTCGCGTGAGATATCCATAGCTATCTCCACAAGTGGTGATTCAGTTTGACGAGTTGCACGTGTTCTCACCCTTCTATTGTTCATTTTAGTTTTATACTACTGTTTACACTAATGTTTACACTATCACTGTTTATGCTGAACATGAACTATGAGTTTTTTGTTGTTACGCACGGACAACACTTCTATCTACGTTTTATATATGATAATTCCAGGACTGTCCTCTGGACAGTATTTTTCCGATCCTGGACTTGGCTCGCCAATTGTAAACCTGGTATTTAACCTCCCAATTTCTTACCGTTGTGGGACGGGGTTTACCTTAAATAACTCAACAAACGGTCAAATATCGCGATAATAAAACGTAATACAAAATAATCGAATGACAATTATTGGCACTTTTAACTAAACATAATAATAATTGAAACTGATTCGTAAACTAAAAATAATTATACTAAAAAGTAATCTTAAAATAATAGGCGAACAAAAGCAATGCATTAATCGCTGAAACACTGATGTTATTCGATTCGTGTCTCTGAAGGGAATCACCAAATCCCGCGCTTTGTCGTTCCTTATAATTCGCGTTCGTTTCGTAACGTTCCACTCTTCCATTGGTCATACTTCTTTGAATTCAAAATAAGCCCTCCAATGGCATTGCTCTGTCTGTTATTAATAAAATGATAAAATAAGACGTTAAGTAATAAAATGAAATATGATATGAGTGCACAAAATCGCCATATGTTGCTGAGCTCTATAATGGGAATTGCCTCACAGGCGGTGAGTCGTTGTCCGGGACTTCAGTTCTCGCCTTAGCGCTAGTACTGCAGCCATTTCTGGTCGCTTCAATTACATTATACTTTTACTGTTTAATAATATGACTATACTTCTAGTGATCACAAATTTGCAGAAAATTTATTAAAAAATTTAACAATTAAATCCATTAACAAAAAATTTAAAAGATTTAGTTCATGACAAAGAAAATGAAACTATTAAAAGTGATTTAATATTTTATTCGTTGTTTTACAAACTTGATAAAACATCATTAAATATTGTTTCAACATCTCAAGGATTTTTTTCCGAATTTGAAGTCCACTCATATGATTATCTCTTCAAACATAAAAGAAGAAATTGACTTTTATTTAAATATTACTAATGAATTCTTTGAAATTATTTTAGATTTTTGGGAAATAAATTCCCTTAAATTTCATAAATTAAGTTTTATTTCCAAGAGTTTACTTTCAATTCCTGCTTCTAGTTTGTTATCTGAAAGAAATTTTAATTATGCTAATTAGACATTAACCGATAATAGAACACTATTAAAGCCGAATAAAATTGATATGATGCTATATATTCTATCAAATTAAGATGATATAAATAATTAAACTTATTATTAAAATTTCAGTATGTATTTGCCAATGTATGCGAAGTCAGTTCATTAATTCTATCTCATTTAAAAATAAATTTAAATGTAAAAAATTATAAATTTTTGATTAAAAAGTGTTTAAAAGATGGTATTCTTAATTTCTTTATCTATTTTAATTAAATTAATTTTAAAACCATTTTTCCTTTAAGATAAGTAAATAAACTTTTAAAAGGTATATAATTTCATATCAACTTTTATATATATTTTCTCAAATATATATTTATATCATCGACAGTAAAACGTTATGAATATTTTGCGCAACGTTAACG